>JABFOV010003356.1:0-16638 GCA_022817685.1 Aradophagus sp. ZL-2020
GAATAATATATGTCATTAACGTTCGACGTGAAATATTCATCGACACGTAAATAAAATGGCGACTACGGCTTCTTGGCGATAATCGCTAAGATCGGGAATTCGTTAGTTAATTCGTTAACTAATTGAAAGTCTTCATTAGCCCGACAGCGTCGATAATAAAACGGCGGGGAAACGATTGGAAAAGCTATCGATTACGTAATAAACAAGTACGAATAATTGCGCAACTTCAATGCATTTCAGTGTCAATAACGTTGGAAAGATATTGCGCTTGGAAATTAATAAATACTAAGCGATGGGGGTATTACGTAAAATCATAATTCGGTGTAAATACATGTAATGCAATAATTTTCCAAATGGAGCGCAAGGCGAATCGAAAATTTAATGGACTGCATAATATTTTACTTAAGAGTATTACATTTTACCCCAAGGGGCAATTATGCTTGAGGAGATTCATTCGAATAAAGTATAACAATGGCCAAATTTATTACGAAGCTCATGATTCCCGGTATAAATGTTAATGGCAAAAAACAGCGGGACTCGACTGCGATACACGATGGCGTTTGTTACGAAAATACACGTCGTCTTGCACTCGATAAAAGTCTTCTTCTAGCGAGGTTATTTTAATAAGGCCGTCAGAGTTTTAATAAATAAATCTTTAATTGTATTAATCAATATAATAACAAGTTAATGCATTTATCAGCGACAGTAGAGACGGCTTCCAATTAATATTATATTGATAATATAAATACTACTGAACTGTGAAATAAAAATTGACTTTTTAACCATGAATTATAAAACAGTTGTATGAAGAATTTTTAGTTGGATACCAATTTGCGGAAATATAATATTTACTTTACCAATTGTATATTTATCTATTTTAGAAGCAAATGATATTTTTAGTCCCAAGTGTTAAATATACATGTGAAATTTTCCACGTGGAAATTTTCACATGTTCTGAATCAATGAAAACAGTCCTAATTCTGAATTGTAATGGTCAGTTATTTTAGGTCATGCGATAATTTAGGCTATAATAGACTATTTTAAAGACATACTTTTTTTAAGTATACAGTGTGTAGAAATTTTCATGTAAAAAACTTCATTTTCTTGGGAAAGCAATTTTCTTCACACGCGCAAAATATATTTTGAATAGACTTCGCACTCACTCAAAGATTTCTATTTCAAAAACTCTAGGGAGAAAATGATAATTTTAGACATTAACCATTTACTGCTGAAAAAACACGAGTCATCACTTCAACCAATTCGTACCATTAGTAGTGGGGGATACTTCCAGCAGTAAATGGTTAAGGACATCAATGATCATTTTCTAAAGTGTTTATCACTTCTTAATTAAACTTGTAAACGTCTAATACTCATAATTTATAAACAAACGTTGCTCATTAATACAAATTTCATGCTAGGAAACTGAGATTCGCTCGATGTTCTAATGTTCATGTATTATTTGCGCGACATGAAAAAATATCGAAAAGTTGAAAATGCTACGAAATCTTTTGAATAAACAATACGCCAAGTTACAATGGTTGTCGAGGCGGCATCTAACGGGCCACCCGGGTACTTGTCTTGTTAGTGTCAATTAGATGGAATTAACTTCTCAGACACATGAATCCATGTGAATAATTGTTTTTATTAATATGAATGGCACAACTTTCGTCCCGTCGACGTATTATAACAGTATAATATTTATGCAGCCGGTTTCTCCAATTATATTCGAATGTAATAAATGGCAGTAATAACGGGGCGAAAGGGCAGGCAAGTAGGCGCAAAGACGAATTAATTAAAATCCAATCGCGCCCTGAATGCGAAGTAACGTATCTCGTAAGCAGACATATATCCCGGCCTATCTGCGCGGACACTTTTCCAACGCGAACAAGTTGATTAGCATAGAGATTGAGTCGCAACTGTTTATGCAAATTAGTCATAGATATTTGATGTGTTGGTGCGTATAATTATTGATCACGACGTGACATTAGTTATCGTCTTCTTACGTCGTCGAGAGTCAAACAGCCAAACTCAACTAATAATCCAATTAGAATGCCAAAACAGCCTTGCTTATCTTTTCGGCTCTCGTATGATCGCAAAAGACGCTCGGGTAATTTTTGTTGAAAAGTTGAGTTAAAATATTAAGTTGAATATTCAATTTTTATTTTTAATTTAGAAACATTTCATTGTCTTCGACCGAAGAATTTTCTATGACATTCATAACTTTAATTTAAAACTTTTATTCAGTAGAAAGTTATTTGACTTGTTAAGATGAAAAATTTATTTAATTAATGCAGTCAGTGATTCGACATTTCACGCTTTTTTAAACTATTTTTTGTATGTTTCGCGGACTCATTCTAAGACAAATTATCGTATTGTATCAATTTTCTTTATAAATGTAGTGAACTTTGAAGATAATATAGCCAACGACATTAAAATTAATGTTGACAATATCATTAACATTAACGTTACGAGTATCAGAATGATATCGGATCTGAACGCGATGGCACTATCGCAGAATTACGTCGATCTATAGTTAACACTGCCACTTATCATTACATTAACAATTAATTTAATGTATTAATAGCACATTTTGTGGATAAAATATTTCTATAAATCATTATGTCAGTGTATTTATACATACAAATTTATATGTAGAAAATAAAAAATTATATTTATCCAATGCAATCTCTTTTCCGCACTCCTTTTTTATTTAGAATTTTTTTTTTTTTAAAGAGTAAATGCATCTTCTTTTTGAAAATTTTAAATCGAGACAATGTACCCGAAGTTAATGAATAAATAATTAACACTTATTTTAAAAGAGATAATTATTCACGGTATGATTTTATTTACAAAAAGTAGTGTAAAAATAACTGTTTTACTGAATATTACATGCTGAAAACTGTAGGAGGTTGTTTGTTAGACAATGTGTTTTGAATAAGTCATGCGTTTTGCAGAAAAATTAAAATTCTATTTATTGTCACAATCATCGTTACTTTTTATAGAAAACTTTTCATACAATTTTTAAAACATATAAATTATAATTATTTTCACTTTGTTTGTTAGCTTTTAATGAATAAATTAATATTCCGTCCAAAACTTTGACTCGTACTACTGATTCGTAAATGGCAAATCTAGTACAAGTGAAAAGTAAATATTTTATCTAGAAGTGAATAATTATCACAGTAAATATTGTATTTTTATAACACTCAATATAAAAACGATGAAACAGAGTACACAAAAAACAAAAACTGAGTACCGCATCATAAACGAGATAATTTAAACACTAAATGCTATCGACTATTACTTTGAATGATTTATATTATTTAGAAAATCACAATTAATTTGATTAAATTTAACAAAATGAAAAGAGATTGGCAAAACAACAGAAACAATACTAATATCCCTAGTTAAACTGATCCGGCGGCGGTGCAAAAATTACAACGGGCCATTAATCCACGGGAAACCCCAATTAACCCTGTGTGTCCGAGCTCAAATTTCCCGACCATGGCTTTCGCAACCGTAAACACCGCCATGCTTTACACCGGGCATTAGCTTCTTCGGTCGACTATCACGGCGGCCATTTTTGGCCTCGATTTTGCCGCGACCTCGAAGCCAGAAGTTCCGAAACTTAATTACCCAGCAAGCCGAATTCGCAAGAAAAAACGCCACCCAGAATCCGACGGGTCATTATCCCCACGCGTTCGTGCTCGAGTGTATAACTACGTGTAATTTGCCGCGCGCCATACAGAATTCCGGGATCCTTTATCAAGCATCGCCAGTCCACTCACTGTTTGGGAGGACTTCAATCGGTATTGTGATTTTTGCATCGTTGCCTCCCCACACTTCCGTTCAACTTTGAGCTTCGAGTTGCACTGCCAAAAAAGTAAACTATATACTTGTTAAAGACCCGCTTTCAAATTGATTGATTTTGAAATGAAAATTTAACATCAAAGACTATCTTTCAACTGATAATCGATGTATATATTTCTGAATTAAAGTTTTCTCAAGTGTCTGAAGTATAGATTTCCGAAAAACAAAGTTCACTTCTCTCGTTTTCTCAGAGTCCCGTGTATCGTTAATCCAGTATTGATCGAGCCAAAAAAGGGACACATAAATCCAAACGTCGCGTAACAATAAGGAAACAACAATAAACGAAACCGTTGCTCGCGACAGCAATTGTACCTTCACCGAGAAAATACCGTTTGGCGCATTGTGAGTGTGCATTGTTTTGCAATATTTCGCTTGCTAATTGGCCCGAAAATCGTTTGGGTTTTTGAGATTAAAAAGCCGCCAACTGTGGCGCGCGCCCCGTCCCGGCCGCCCGGCTTCAATGGCCGCCTGAGCGCCCGCGCCCGCCACGGTCGATTGGCGGCCGGCATTGTACGGACAATCGTTGACTTGAACTACTGGGGAGTCGTCAAAAGCAACACCGAAGGAAAGCCGGCCTCGCGGCGTTGGCTTGAATTAATAGGGATCACAAATGAAATGCTGGGCAAAGGGTAATGAACAACGGGTATCTGATTCTGCAACTGACTCAGAAGCAACCGAACTATTTCAGCTTTCTCAAACGTCGATCTGGGCACTGTTTTGGGTTCTGACAGTAGTTTGGGTGTTAAATTCGGTTGACAGGTGAAGAATTGGCAATTGACTTGGAAACTTTGTGAAATATTCAGAGAGATTGGTTGATTGTTTATTGGTTATTGAATATAGAAAGACAGTTGGACGAAAGAGGAAATGGAATATTTAAACAATTATAATAATTATAACATTTAATTTGTCTTGTTTTTTTTTTTTTTTTTTTAATATGACTTAAAAAAGTTGTTAACTTCACTACATACGATATCTGACATATTTTTAAGTACATACAACGTCCTGAGCTGCACAACTCTGAAAGTTATTCAAATATTGAAAAAAAAGAAACAAAGAACAAAAAAGAAAGAAGAAAAAATTCAACAAACGTTAGCATCTACCTCAGACTACTTTACAACCGTTTGTAAACCATCCCGGAAGATTTATAACCACGAAGCCGTGCGTTACAAAGCAGAAATGAATCAACAACAAGAACGCCCTCGAATTACCGGCGATTCAATTCGAGCGTCGGCCAAAAACCGGGCCGACGAAAAAAAGGCAATTTTTCAAAGACAGCTTCATCAATCCCGTTGTCTCGGCAAATCCGACAGTTATAAATTTCAGATAATGATCCAAAATCCGACGTGCCTACCGCCGAACATAAATCCCCTCCCCCTCCTCGAGTGCCCTGACCACGCTTTTTCCGGGCCATCTTTTAAGACCGCTTATAATTCAATCGCGCGCTGTTTCTTATGACCGAAGAATTAATAGTAACGTCAGCTGAGACAGCGCGAATGGACCGTCCGGGATTTATGAATGCGGAGTGATGAACACGCGCGTATCATGTTAGGATGCCAAGTTGCGAATTTCGTTCGCAACTTTCATTCGAGCGTGAATAAACAAATGGACGCTCCGTGACAGGATGTTTGACGAATATGACGGTCCAGAGGTGTAAAAGGGGGATGGGGGTGTGAGATAGGGAGGGGGCGGGGGTCGAATGTAGGTTAGCCGTGACTGGGAAATGCCATACAGCGGCGCTCGTTCGCGATAGTAAATCAATTAGTTCGCATTGTAAATAAATCACCGTTTTACAAGCCCGGCACCGGCGATGTCCCGATTTATCGTTCATTTTCATCCGACGCGCTTCGGCCTCGAACAATGAGCGCGGCTGCTGACGATCCGTCCTTTTAAATCGAACGCTCATCATCGGGTTCGCGCTGACCGACGCGTCGCATAAACGCTCGCCTACCCCAACCCCCTTGCCCCCCTGCCCACCATAATCAATTGTCGAAACCGTTCGACGCCATTTATATAGTCTTTTCCACGAAATACGGCTCGCTTCGGGATTGCGACATTCATTAACATATTTGTTTTGTGCACCGATACATAGCCAACGCCGAGCGTTGATTAACCCTTGCTCGATTTTACATTAACGCTAATTGTTTGCGCGAAGAAGAACGGGGAAGGGCTTGTTGTACGGAAAAGAAAATACTAGTAACTTTTGATTAATTGCCAAGTCGTCAAATAAAGATAGATACTTTGAATTTTGCATTGTTTTATTGAAAAGAAGTAATACAAAATCCGAATCTACGCAAAATGCTGCACCCTTTAAAATTATATTATAATATTCAAAAGACCAATTTGTCCATGACGAGTTTGTTGAAATATTGAATAAAAATTAATGTTTTTGTTTCATTGTATGCTGAGTAAATTTTTATTCATTTCGTGTTAAAAATAGTTCGATATCCACAAAACATACCATATAAAACTTAAAATAACACTCAAGAATGGAACTTGAAAATGTATAGATATATGATTAAGTAGCTGATATGATGAAAAACTCAAAAAATTAATGACCGACGTCAATGAAGTGTTTAGTGTAAAGCAGTGAGGTGACTCTTTGAGTCCATTAATAATTAATTGTTTTAAAGCACTCCAAATGCAAATGGTTATTAGCTATCAAACGCTCCATATTTCCTTCACATAAACACCAATTTATTTCGATTTTTTCTGTTTATTATCTCGGTCATGCACTGATATCAAATAATTCAAATCAGTTACTCCGTCGAATCAGTTAATTCGGCCGAGAAAAAGGCAAATTACATCCACGGTAGCCGTTAACGATTTCTTTCCGCGCGATAAAGTCATCGCAATTAACTGGCCGCGCAAAGGATAGGCAATTCACCTGGCAAGCCGGCATAAAAAATAATATCCTTAATCCGGCGAGCCAACTGAAATATGCATTCAAGCTCTCCTTCCGTGAATTATGAATAGACCGCGCGCGATCGATAACGAACGCGGACAGCGCTTCGGTTCGCTTTTATGTTTTAAGCCGCGATAAGACATCGAGTAAAATATTTATCCGCCATAACTTTTGAAGCGCGATACAAGTTCAAGAAAATGAGAGGCGCGATAAAAGGCAGGGTCCCGCGACGCGAGCGCCAACGGCCGTGGCGAGAACTTGGCGCCGCGAACGCCACCTACCCCCTCCCCCCACTCCTGGCGCGCTTTGTCATTTTACGTGCGTTCGGTATTTTCGGCCGCCAGGACTGTTTTGCATTAAGCGACGTTAAATTGCGCCGCCGCGATAAATCATCGAGCGGCCATCTGTATTCAGTCGCGAGTACGCGAAATACGTTGCCGGCGCCCCGCGGCCGGTCGCGCCATAATATTTCATTTGTCTTTAATAAAGCGACGTATTAGCCGCGCGCGCGTGAATACGCAACGGCCGTTCGCCCCCGGAGTTTTCAATTTGATGTTATCGCGAAATTGCTCGTTAAAAGCGGGCCTTCTATTTTCTCACGTGATGGCACGGACAATACGGATATGAAGTTACGAAAGCGCCGGAAGTTGTAATTTCGATTTATTGGGAGGTTCAGGGGAGAGGCTTTAATCGAAAGGACTTGGCCACGACAAATGGTTTACGGCTGGCGAAAGGATTGGGGTGGGAGGGAGGGGGGAGAAAAGGTCAGTCGAATGTGAATTTTTTTTCATTTTCGTAAGGCACAAGTTAACGAATTCATAAAAACTTATGTGTAGTAAATACTGACTGTATGGATTTTCACCGAAAAAATTAACTTTTTGAAAAGAGTAACAAAGCATGTCCGCATTTTATAAAACATTGCAAAACCATGTGTTTAGTTTTCAGACTTTTTTAGTGTCTTGGATATCAAAACAAGACACTTGTTTTTTTCAATGTACATATCTCGATTGTTTGTTTGTTGGTTTTTTTTTTGTTTAGTTAGTAAATCTTAAAACAATACTTCATGTAACTTTCTTTCATCGCCATAATCGAACTAAAATTAAATCTTAAATTTCTATATTTCCTATGTATTTTAATCCTATATTTCTTGTTTATTATGAATTATTATAATCAAAACACGAAAACCATAATATAATAACGAGTTAAAGTCACTTAAATTCAAAAATCTAAAAATCGATTTTGTGTATAAAATAAGTGCACGTTTTGTCGATTGCAAAGCGTAAGCTCAACGCGTTACGATCGCTACGCCGACGAAATCGTACTCGAAGTGATTGAGAAAAATAGATAGTTTCGAGCGCACACGTCTTCCTCGACAATTTCTTTCACGTCAAGGAATGCATGACGTCGGGGATATTTTACAAATCGAGAAAAAAGACGACGGAGGAAAGTTGCGAGCTCCGAACGGACCAATAGTGATTCGACCGAAGGAAAATGAAAACTTGACCGTAAAGTATAAGCGAAAACCGCTCGCTCTTTGATACAATGCCGGAGCTGTTTACAAATCAAACCTTTTGAACCGAGACGCGACGTCAAAGTACCGCGTATTACTTTAGAATGTTTGCTTTGCCCCTGTGTGCATAAAGTGCGCACAGGAGTAACAGTGCTTTTTAACACGGCTTAGCAATACGTTTCAATGCGCGAATGTGCTAATATATAATTGCTTATAGAATGAAAAGGAGAATAAACTTATGAATAAGCAAACATCAAGACAAAGACGTGAAAAAAATGACACAACGCTACACTGCGAAAGTAAAAACGTAGAAATGACGTGATACATTTTCAAACTCACGATTTATCATGAAACACGAGGTCATTTTGCGTGATATATCGTACATTTCATAACTTTCTCAAATAATTTTGCGAAATCGGTAATCCAGTAGAAAATCGAAGTGAATGTAATTAAAAATTGCACACTCGAATAATTACTACGTAATTAGTAAAACTGAATCATTATAACGGCGAAAACAAATGTCGGTTATGTAAATAGAAACTAAGTTTAGATGTAACAAACAACCAAGACATCGAGTTTCTTGTTTCAAATAAATTACTTTGAAAAGTCTGATAACGGAAAAACAAATGGGTGATGAAACATGAAACAAAACAAAACATTATGGAAAAGTTCGTCGAGTCAATTTCTTGCAATATTCAACTTCGCTATTAATCTGATTCTTTTAAATTCCGTAATCCGCTACAATGACGCAGTGTTCAATTAATGTTTGCACAGAGAAACAATTAAAAATACAAATAAAAGCGAAGAAGGGCAAAAAAAAAATAAAAAGAACGAACAATTCTCGTTGAATTGTAAAAGAGCATTTAAATTGAATCCAATTATTTGACGGAAATAAACGGTGAGACGAAAAAATGGCGTATTTGTCGACGGGAATAATACAATTTGGACGTGAAAATTGGGCCTTTTGTGGCCAACATTTTTTACGCACAGCTATCGATATGACATTGTAATGGAAGTGTTTACCGGGGCATTCTCTTGCCAATTACTGGTTCCACGGAAAACGTTTATCGAGGCCCGCGGCCACTGCGGTCGGGCCAAATAAAAAGGAGCGAAATTCGAGAAAATAAAGCGCGCCGACCGGTATATCACGCCGAGCTAAAACCTCTTTCTCTTAGGACTTAGGATTTCGGTCATTCAATCACAGTTTTTTCATCCCTTTTTTCCACGTCTTTTTTCGTTTTCGCTTTTTCGCTTCCTTTTGATTTTTTCGTTACTCTGCCCGTTGTTACGGTCGTAGATACGTGACTCCCTTTTCCGTCTAAAAGAACGGGCAAAAAGTTACGACAAAAAATCCACTCGCCGTCAATAAGCTGTCGAGGTATCGACGTCTAATTTTGTTTATATTGCATGTAAACAAAAATGAAATTCGTTTCCCTCCGACATAAACAAAAATGAAGTTTGTTTCTCTTAGATGCAAACAAAGAAAATTTATTTACGTTTGATGCAAACAAGGTCGAAGTTTATTTACTCTCAACGTAAATAAATAAACTTAATTTTATTTCCCGCATTGAATATCAACTTTCATTGAATGCGCAATCTTTACGCATATTTTCAACGTATTTACTACTTTCTTTGCAAGTCGATTTCTTTCATTACTGTCATTTTTATTGCTGTTAATATTATTAATATTAAACTAATTAATATGATTATTTTATGTATTGGTTGAGCAAACTTGGCGTTATTAATTACGTGTTAATTGAAGCAAGTTATATAAGAAATGTTTCGAAACTTCGTTCAGACATTTATTCTTACTATGATAAAATATATCCATTAATTTGAAGCGCCAGGGCACGTTTGCACGTTCTTCGCACTCGACGCTTCGGAAACGAGATGCGGTACGACGTGGAAGGTAAAATATTACAATGAACTGGGGGCTTTTCGCCATGGGCACGTGTGTGTTTGTGGCTGCTTTTATAACCGCGCGTTCCCGGCGCTGTGCGTATATCATCGAGAAAAAAACGAACATTGGAGTTAATGTTATATCGAAAACTTTGCTTCACTCGTTATTACGTCGCACGGAACAACGCCCATGTGTAACGTGTTATTGGTTTGTGTCACTGAAAAAGGATTGCTTTTCTCCTTAATTAAGGTTCATACAGTGAAATTGACCCACCGAGAGCGAGTCCTTGTGAAGATTCGGCTGTTCGTTCCGAATATACGTTTTTCGCCAACAAAATTTCGAACTTCTTATTTGCCATTTTACATATTTTTTATGCGCTATATTTTGAAAATTTTGTTAATTTCCAAAATTTAAAAACAAAAAAAATAAAAAGCCAAAAACGCGTTACTTTAGAATTATTTTTTCGAATTTAAAATGGGACATCGATATTTCGCGCAGTCTGAAGTATGAAAAAATGAGTCTTGTTGAATCAGCGGACAATAGGACTCGAAATGTTATTGGCGTTTTTTAATATTTTGTAACGGAGTAATTGTCAAGAAGTGCTTTACATTGTACAGAAAAGTATCGAATATTTTAATCGACCAATGTATCACGTTTTTAGAGCAGTATTTAAACGGTAAATTTCGTTCGTGGAGAAAAGCATGTACAAATTGTAATCAAATGTACATTCTAAACTGACACCAATTTATGAACAAATCAAACTGGATTTAAACTACTAAAATATTCTAAACTGTATGTAGAATATACTTATATAGAATATATGTATATAGAATACATATGTATATAGAGTTACTTTAAATGCGAGACTTTAAAATAAATTGATCAACTAATCAAATTAGTTGGTCATCTAACAAACTTAGGTCAAAGTTCAAAACAGTTCATTCGTACAGTGCAATGTTTTTATGTTCGATTTTCAATGATAATAAATTTAATTAAATGAACGAAATTAATTAATTTATAAATCAAATGAATGTATAAATTTTACATAAAACAATAAAAATATAATAACATATATGATTTTTCAAATAATTTCTTTGCCAACAAAGAATATACCGAAATATAAAATGCAGGCTTTCATATATTTGTATATCAAAGTATGGTTACATTTTGGAGCATCAGTTGTATGGAAGCGGTGGGAAATGGCGTTTGTACATAACTTATACGTTACAAGAAAAGGCGTCTGACGTACTTTTTTTAGCACTTCTAGTATACCAAGTGTACTAAACATAACGTCATTACAGTGAATGGCGTCATACGCGTCAAACACTTTTCCATCTAGTAAACAAGTACATTTTTGTACTAAAAATTGACACATTTTTCTCTGTGTGAGAAAATCTAACTAGTGCAAATTTGCATTATTTGTTTTCGAACCACCAATTTTTAACTACAAAGTTTAATAATTGTTTGAAAATGTCAAAAATCAATTTTAAGTATTTTACGCTGAATTTCGGCATTCACTTTATGAAACGCGAAAACGTAACCAATATGATTTCAAACCGAAAGGGTTTTCGTTTAAGTTTTGAAAATATAATTGTCATCACGTTGCTTTGTGTTTATAGAGTTTACATTTTTCAAACAATAGTTTGATAACATAAATTAATTTAAATGCAACCTGTATTTCAATTGACTGTTTACGAAATAGAATTATAAAGCAATTTCATTTTATATCGAACAGTAATGTGTTTTTAAAATATTCAGAACATTAAATAAATAACTTTGAAAAATCATACATCGGGTTGAAACGAAACATTTCAGTTTCGTAAATTAATTTTTAAAATAGTTTTACTCACCACTGGTGAAACACGTAATAATTCACTCACCTGGAAAAAAAGAAAAAAATTTATTATTAATTGATGACTTCGTATGAATCATTATTAGCGAAAAGGTATGACATTTGATAATAATAAATATTAAGTTATTGAAAAGTACGTCTGATAAAGTAAGGTAAGAAGTAAATTACTACGAGGATGACTTTCTTATTCATGTCCAACCTAAATGCGAGAACCAGGGGAACAATTTTTCGTCACATGCATTGTTAGTGAGGTATTTTCATATGGCATATTCCATGTGCAATTTCGTTTAGGAGCAGTTTTTACGAGTAAACTCAGCTATAGACTTTTATTGTCTCTACTTTATGCTTTGAGATACTCAAGCCACCTTATGGTTTGAATAAGGTCCTCCTTACTTTAAAATAAACTTTATATACGGACAACGTGTATATTTCTTATGATTTAGAATATCATGAAAATGAAACTTTTTTTATTTAAATCCGTCATTTACGTTTATGACAAATGATCGTAAAAATAATTACAGAAGTACATAAAAAAAATTTAATCAAATTTGTATTTTATAAGACATGAAAAAGATTTAATCAGATTGAAAAGAATGATAGCAATATATAAAAAAAAGTGCAAGTCATTTTTATAATTATATCTCGATATGAAGGTCAATAAATATTGATACAAGTACCATGATATATTCGAGTATTAATGTTTCCGAAGAGAGAGCACAATTGCTTGCGATAGAAATAAATCTGACAAAAAGTTACCCTATCATAAATTTTTTGCAATCAATTTAGTTCGGTAGCTTCGCAACAAGGAATCACCGAAATTTGTTGACCTACATAAAAAGCTGTCTGACAGGATCATGTGTTTCGCTCGGGTTCCGTTTTTGTAGACGAAGTTTCAGTTCTATTGAAAAACTTTAAATGAACAGCCTTTCGTGATTTTCGACAATGCAATAATCCGTATGGATTTGTAGAAATTACCGCGGGTCATCTAATCATTAGAACTTTTGAATCATCTTCAATACATTGCTGCAGGCAGAAAACGATTCAGAATCCAGTGATACATGATACAAAGTACCCTATTTAATTGTCACAAGACCAGATAACTTATAATAGTATGTATAACTAAATTCAAAACTGTTGTTTTTTCTACATTTGTTTTTTCCTTTGAAAACGATTAAAAACATTATTCCCCGAAGATTATTAATTCCGAAATTCCGCGAAATCTTCGGGGTGGAATAATGAAATTTCATGTTCACAACAGCGCCCTCTAACTAGAATTAGAGATACCGTGTTTTCGAGAAGTGTTCCATTGTCACAGTTGAAATGAACAATAACCATAATATTTGGCTGATACGACTGTGATTACTGTTCTAACAACTCGAATTACATTCATTCCGACTGTATTCATTCCAAGTCAAAATAACTGTCATCACAGAAGCATCAGATTCCTCGTCTCGGTTCACAAATAACAACGTCAAACAAAAATCGCCCATAATCCAGCACCTATTCGCTGGGAACGATATACATTTCGACACGCCGTGTTATTTTTCCTTTGTCATCTCGGAAAATTAACATTTTTTTTATTGATGATTACTAATGACAATGACGTCAAATATATAAAAATTATATACCATAATCCAGTTCCATTCTATGAGTTTATAAAGTTATATACAAAATTACCTTCAGAAATTCTCTTGAAGCATCATATATCTGTCTAAAAAGGGCATGAAAACAATGCCTCAAAATCTACTCGCTTTTACACTCCTGAATCCCACCACTGAATACATAATCAAAACCCGGTCTTGTAAACGGGACACCACATTAAAGTCCCGCTCTTGCTTAACCATAATTTCGCCATTTTTAATTTGACTTTACACTTTATATTAATGTAAAACGAAAAGCCCGACAGCGGCGTGGCCACGAGTATGATGGAATTATTTAGCTCGTGTGTGACTTGAGAAACGTATTAATCCGAATTTATGTTTTTCGGGTCGGCATTTTCATCATTCGGGCTGAAATTTCGCCGGCGAGGCTGACGTTACGGGCGCATTAAAAGTCTGCAGTAAAATGCCGGCCTTAACTCGGCGTGACAGAGAACAAATTTTAATTTACATACAAAACCAAGCGCGGCGAACTGATAAGAGCTCCGAGGCGCGAAACTTACAAGGCATGATCGAAAGCGGCCGACGTTGCCGCGCCATTCAATCCCGGGGTATTGTAAAATTATCGTAATGGGCGCAATACTCTTCTATCAATGTGGAGCGATCGTGGTTGCGTATCGTAAATGAAATCGCGTATTCGTTCGGGGGCTTGCGCCGCGTATTCGTGTGCACGCGGTCCCGATCGAAAGAAGCGAAACAGACTGGGTCACGAGGCGAAGCGCCGTCGTCGCGCGCCGCCTGAAATCAATTGTAATCAAGCGCAGCGGATAAACCGAACGGCTCGGGAGATCGGCGGGGAAAACATCCGGCGAGAAAAATGAAGTGGCCGTCGCTTGGGGGGTAGGGGGGCAGGGCCAGACTCGAGGATGACAGATGATAATTATCGTTAACGTTGATGGTCGAAAAAAAACGCGATGAATTGCCATGACAAAATGAAATTTTATATTAGAGTGTGAAATTGTTAAGTGAAAAATGATTATTGTAATGAAGAATAGATGATTCAACTGGATAAAAAAATTCTTGTTTGAAGATGAACACTGTTTTAATTTTCTAACAGAAAGATACTTTTTTCTATTACATGACGTGTTGAAGTTAGTTTTTGATCGAAAGAAGTAATAGAAGCTTTGATCAGAAAAATGTTTGCATTAAATTTCAAGTAGAGTGGATGCATCAGTAGATGACTCTGTACCAGTAAATGACCAGTGCTTTGGAGCAGTTATTAATAATGACGGACAATACAATTTAAAGGAGTGATTATTCAAGGGTACCTGTTTTTATGTAAAAGTAACTTCAAGTGATTCTGCCTATTAAAATTGTTATACAAATATATGAATTTAGGCCATTGCTGAAATAAGATTTCAATATTTGCACAATAAATGGAACTTCAAATTTTGAGTAAAAAATTGGAATTCTGTGTCAAAATATATAAATTTTTCGTCGGAATATAAACTTCTAAATTAGAATTGTAGTTCTGCATAAACAACTTGCTATTTATACGTTATCGATAACTTGTTTACTGCGACAGTTATCAAGTTGATAATAATCAGTAATTTCATGTAAACAATAATTTGCAATTACGAGATTCGTGTTTCTGATACAATCATCAATTTTAATAAAGAAATAACTTCTCTGAAGTGTACAAAAGTAAAATATTGTTAACTAGAATTTTACGTTCTCCCCAGTTATAAGAATCTTACTTAATGCAAATAAAATATCAATGTTGTATTTAAAGAAAAAACAAAAATTTTTATAGTGAGTCAGTAAATTACTCGGAATAAAAACAAAATGATTCTCGCAATTTTTTCACAAAAGTATATAAAACTGGTTTAAAAACAACGTTATTTTACAATTATATATACTTATTTTTTTGGTAAACATTATCTATTAACAAATAAAAAAATGTATTTGTTATGATCATCCTTCGTATACATTTACCGTAAACTTTAAAAATGACGTTTTCGATAACTTTACAAAAATATGTACGGATGGCATCGAGCAAACAAAAACGGGGACGACTTAAATACACAAAAATAGAGAAACATCAACCTCGACAATAAGCCGCTTGTTAAGTTCAACGTGTAGCTATAACCGCATTTTTCTTGTTGTGTGCCGAGACTCAGTGTCTAAACTATTGTTTTCCGATTTTAATCCCCTTCGTAACAATACTTTATAAACGTTTTCCGTGAATCACAAAACACTTGCAGGCAAATATATATATTTATTTGAATTTTTAGCCGAACAAAAGCCCGACGGCTGAAATAAATTTCATATAATTGTGCACGTGCGATAAAGTTGAATAGCAATAATTTTCCGAGACTTTGAGAACTTAGTTTGAATATTGCGGAAAGTATTGAAACTTGATGTAAAAAATTTAAACTATCTCGACTTTTTAGCGATAGACGTTTCTTGACTTTACAAATAGTTCAATATCTGCGAGTATGCCGAGTTATTTGAACGTAAGTTCGCGAATTCGAGTCAGATATGTATGGAGGAAAGTAAAAATAAGGGAAAAGAATAAAAAAAGTAGTTGAAAAAATGTTGTGAATATTCTGACAAAATAACTGCCTCGATAGTTATTTCATTTATTTGCAAGAAAAATGGTAAACGAGGCGACTAAAATGAATGCGATTACATTAAATTCAAGCAGGCAACATTTCCGCGCGTCAACAGCCGTGGTAACAATAAAACGCCGTTGAAACAACCTCGAAAAAAAAAAAAAAAAAAAAAAAAAACGTGGTCTTTAAAAAAAAAAAAAAAAAAAAAAAAAAAAAACAAAAAAAACATTAATGAGAAAACCCTAACACAACAAATGCGACTTAGAATGTAGTCAAGAAGTCGAAAGTATAATAAACTCATAGCACAACACTCTCTTGGTCGTAGCCGGCAACGGGCTCCTGTCCGGTTCAAAATAACATAGTTAAGTTGTTACAGTAGGGGGAGATACGA
>JABFOV010003357.1:0-16637 GCA_022817685.1 Aradophagus sp. ZL-2020
TTCTTTATACAAATCTCACTTCTAACTCCCAAACCCCAACCCCACATCATCATATCACCATATCAGATGCTTCAGAAGATGAAAACAAACGATCAAAACAACACAAAAAATATAAATATTATATTATTTTTAAATTATAAAAATAATAAAAAAAAATTAAAATGAATTTTTTTTTTTTTTATTTTTTTTTTTTTTTAAAAAATTTTTTTATTTATTTTTTTTTTTTTTTTTTTTTTTTTTTTTTTTTAAGGAGACTGATATTAGTACTAATCTATTGCCGTGAAACGGCTTGCGCATGCGTGGATGTTTAATCATATAGCATAACCAATCAAGGAATTTATAATGGATTTCTCTGAGTTGAATATTAAGTTCTCTCTAATTAGAAAAAGAATTTTGTGACACATATTATTCGCTACTTGAAGAAATAATTTTGTAGTTAGACAGAAAGTATAACTTTTAAAGACTGGCCTAGTGAAAAAGGAAAATATGTTTGTAAGTCACTATTCTCGATAGGCTGTTTTAATTAGGCAACGACTACATTTACTCACTACGTTTGCCGACGGTTTCGCTTAAAACTTTTCATTCAAAACACGCATCCCATGGTGATTCGAAACGCGTGCCGACACTGCGGTCGATGTACGGGCACGTTTAATAATACGTGTCGTGGCGACGAAGCGCGTTATTTTTCTTGGCTGTGCCTTTTTCATTGTCTACCCTATATGTCTCCGGAAGCAGGGCCAATCCACCGGAAAGACGAGACCGTTAACCCGCTCGATCCCGACCTCGCGGCCATGCATGCAAACACTTCATTACTGCCTTTTTATATACATGCGCGTATTAAATGCACGCCGCTTGAGCATAATATATACGCGGGAATTAAACTCGAATTAATGTAACCTGCAGGTCACCTCACCCATCGACTGTCACTCCCAATTCGATCACGACATTACACCTTCAATTACTTCATCATATCTTTCGACAGTTTCAATTGTATTATTCATAGTGGCTCATCGATTATTTGCTAATTTACGATTTTGGACTTTCGGGCGAACAAACGAGGCATCAATTGACTCATTTGGTGCGAATAGTGCTGTTAATTTTTCCCCAAGTTACGAGAGAAGAACGAAAGTGGCGATGTTATGCAGATAATTTGAATGTAGAGTTATTGGACATGAGCAAGTTGTGTTTAAAGTTTTATCTGATTGATTTAATGTTTCATTCTCTTAATTTTATATCAGTTTTTTATTTCAAATGTAAATGAATTTGAATGCAAATTCTTTTATTTCATACAGTATATCGAAGATGTATAACAAATGTATGTATTGAAATAAAATTACCGATGATTATTCGTAAAATTTACATTTAAATACTGTAGAGAGAAAGAAATTTAAAAAATTGTTATAAGATTTGTTAATGAAAATTTCATATGAGTTGTCGATTAGCTGTTGTTACCCTGTTCCTTAAATTTTAATCAACATTTTTCTACGCGGGACATCGTGTGCTAATGGAAAATCAATATAAATATAAATATAAAATAAGTGGGATAATTCCATTTCGTAAAACTAATGTATTAATTTCTTACATTTTTGTAAACCTGTACAACTTTATATTTAACTAAAACCGTTTTTATAATACTTTATTAATTGACCAACATTTTTAGAAGTCTGGACATTAAATAATTCATTCGAATATAAAAAGAAAATGAAACATCATTTAATAAATAAAAATTTTTAATTTTTCGAAGTCTAAAAATCAATGCAGCGGTACTCAAACTTTTTATTTACAATTAAATTTCTTTTTCAATTTTTTTCCCACAAAAAGCCATACTTGACAGCATTGCATAGGTAATCTTAAAACATCACATTAGCATGAAGTTTCAGTATTACCTTTCAAGATTTATACAGTATCTATGTTTATATTATTTATGTAATACTATATCAACATTAGAATACATCGTCATTTTCTATTTCCAATTAACAAAGAAAGAATATTAATATTAGATCAATCAATATTCCACGCCAAATTGACGTAAGCTATAGTGCGAGAGACGTAACCTCATAATCAAAACAAAGACGCAGCAGCTGTTACGTCGTATACTGTAATACATTTACTTCTCTTGCCAAGTTATGTGATTACCAATATAAATGTAACATAAAATATTGTTTAATTCAACATCGACTCCTTCCCCGTCAAACATTTTCTTCAACATCAGTCCAATTTAATTGCCTTTCTCGAACTACAGTTAATCATCGTCATATTCAAATGTGAACTTCAGCCGTACAAACGACCATCGTGACCTCGTGCTTACAAAATTATCCAGTACAATTTTGGAGACGCACGTTGACCGCTTCGTAAATTAAAGATGAGATTTATCGTGATAAACAAAGGCACTTAATTTACCTCATGAATACCGATGAAGAGAAAGTGAGAAACAAAAGCGCGCGCTGGTCAAGCAGGCCGCGCTTATTGTTCGCCCGGGAAATAAATTCCAATCGAGAAAAAACAAAGTTAATGACTCACGGTGTGCTCGCGAACTCGAATTCCGGCCGGTACATGCGTCGGCGATTAACGGACGACAAATCGACGTGGCCGGACTTGGTTGTTTCGGTATTGTTCGATGCAATCGCGACCACGGCGACTCGATGCCAAGCAAGCTGTAGTACCGGGGCGCTTCCTTGAATACGAATCGCAGCTCGCCGGAAGTGCGTCAAGTCGCGGTGGGACCGGCAAGTTGCTCGTCGCGTTACCTTACAAGGCGGACCGCGACACGTGATGCTGAAATCCGACGATCTTTTGGCCGTTTAAAAAACAAAGACCAAAGCCAGAGGAAGGATCGCGCGCCTAACTTCCGCAAAGACCCGGCGCCGATCGAATCGGTTGACGGGGGAAAAAAAGTGCCACGTAAATGCGCAACGAACGCTCGCCGGAAAATCAATCGCAAGTCCAATTAACGTTGATAATCAAATATCGCTGTTATGACATCGATATCGTCCGCAATGGAATATCAATTAAGGCGGTGCTAACACCTCGCGCGTTTCCGGGCTTCGCGGCGCAAATTCGCGTGGACTTATTAAAAATAAATGGCCGGCGAAAATTGATCCAATTAACTTTGGATTCCGCTCGGAAATTGAATGTCGCATCTCTTATTGACCCGTGGTTTGAATTCAATATTGCCGCTTTTTCGAAACAGATATCCGAAATTAATTTATCGGCCATCTCTGTCCCTCTGCCATTCTGTTTCTCCTTCTTTGTTTCGTTCTCTTGAGCTTTTTCCCCCCGTTTTTTTTCGCATCTGTTATATTATTAAATAAAGATTGATTTATCACACTGGACCTCGCTGTGCGTCGCGACATGCGACACGCGATTGCAGATGCTCAAAACACGAGAGAAAAAGCAAGAAAGAGACAAGAGTTGCGGGTCAGCTGAGCGCTAATTTATTACAATGTTTATGTGTAACTCGCCGTGGCTTATCTTTAACATAACGGAGGCGAAGTTTGAGAGCAAGGCGAGATTGCGTCGTACCAATTACAAAAAAGGCAAACATGTCAACAGAAATGTGAAGGATGTGGAGTGGCGGCGAGACGCTAATCGCCGTACACTCGAAATTACACGCAACGATTGTTCAACAAACATGGTTAATCTTTCTAGAGCTAAAAAGTGAGTTGGCATTTCAACTTCTAATGTCAGCAGATTATGCAAAAAAGAAAATCGTCGCCGTCTAATGTGCGAGCTCGTCAATAATTCTGCAGCGACGATTATTTTCATCTTCGTTATTATTGAAAACCGATCGATTACCGCGACCTTATCAGTCGGCTTGCTGTTGAAATGTACAGATTTATAATAAATGCGGATGCGATTGCAATTTCATTTACACTGGAGGTGCTCAAGTTTTACATTTTCGAAAGCGATCTCGTTGATACTATCCGCACGCGTTTTGTCGGCCCGTTAAATACGTTTTATAAATGTTAATCAAAGCCCCGTCCAATGAAACATCATCTGGCATTAACATATATATTTCATAATTGAATATTATTTCATTGTTTTACATCGAATCCGGATGAGCACGGATCAGGAAATGCAATTTGCATTTTTACCCTCTCATCTACTCCCCCATTGCCTCTCTCCCCCGCTCAATACTACCACACGATTTATGATAATCGATTCGAAATGGAATAATGCGACAAATTATTACTCACCCATTGAATGGATAACTGGCGAAGGCCGCGTCGTAGGGATGATAAACCGTTGGATAAGGCCAAGCCGCGGCACCTGCGCCGAGATTTTCTTTGAGATCCAAACCAGTCGCCTAAACACAAGTTTCATCCCCGTTAATTATGTTCGTTTATCCGGACGTGGAGATATGATTATTTAAAAGAATTAATCACCGCAAAACGACGTTGGAAAAAGGATGTGAAAGGTTTAAAAGTACCATGAAAGTAATTCTTTGTTATCATGACCAAATTTGGCTAATGCTTATAAAAATCTGCGTTGCTTTTTTATAAATGACACTTATTATTTATAAATAGATGAATGTATTTGAAGTAAAACAACCTAATAATTTTATGGAATGGATCAAATCTTGTATCTTAATATGTTTAGACACTATTATATTGAATTTCAAACAAAACAAAAAATAAGAAAACAATAAAATTTGAAAATAAAATACATTTTTATTTGTAGTAATGGGTTTAAAATAATTAAATATTATAATCAAAAAGTTATGTTCTTCATCTAAATTACAGTAATTATAATGAACTCTTTTTATTCGACCATTTCGGATGATAAGGTTTTATTTCAATTACTCGCCTTGCGTATCAACTTTTCAATTGAAAAATGCGATACGATAATTTTACAAATATTGCGAAAAATATGCGCGATTTTTATTCAATTTATGGAGATAATGTCGCAAGTTATCGAATTCAAAGAACGAAACGCGATACGCCAGACTCTCATTTCGTGGCATTGTGATTCTTGGCTTTCGTCTCTCGTCACTCGTAAACTCGATCGTATACCAGCTACGATAAGGCAAATGCATTCGTGTTTTGCAACTTTGTTTCCATGTATTTCAATAATAATACTGATTTTGAACTCGAACTATTATTTCCGGCAGTGATTATAATTTAATGCCTTGCGTTACCGTTATTTTCAGGCCGTTCATTCAATCTACGATTTATCGTATGAATTATAGAATTTAAAGTCTTTTTCATACGAAGGGGAACGGTAGAGCATAATAGTTACCAAGCTTCAAATGAAATATGAAATATGTTGGATTCTTTTAGTTAGTCTATAATAATTGATGGATTTAACAATTTTAACAATACACTATACCATATAGCAATTTTTGCAAATTCGTACCAACATTTTGTATTTCAAAATTTTATTTTAAATTTTTTTTTCATTCTGAAATTTAATTTCAAAGTCAAGCTGTTTCGCGTAAGAATTTTTCGGAAATGCTTAACAGCATTTTTCCAGCTTTCTGAATGAACGCGAAATCGTCGATAAAGCAAAAATAATGCTGTGCCGAATTGACGCGAAATGAATTGACAAATTGTGTGAATTATGAATATAGAGTAAATGAGTTAATGACGAATAGTCGCGCGACACAGAGATCAAATCGGCAGTGTCGTTTGTTATGCAATACTGCGCTAGATAAGATTAATTTATTCGCATTCTTCTCGTTTTTCTACATGAAATTCGAATTTCCATTAAACATGTGTATTTTATGTACGACCGCGATTCATTATCCAGGGGGACGTGTTTACTTCGTTTAATGCACGAAGAATGTCGGATTGATTATTCAGTCCATGTAATATGGCAGTAGGTAAATTTATTAATATACGTTGACGAATGGCGTTACGACACTTAAGATAGGTAGATTTGAAACAAGGTAAAAAGTTCATACGATAAATAATTCGTACATTTTTTTTTCCTTCTCTTGTTTCGATGTTAATGTGGATTTTTTAGCTTTATACATTTTAATGATTTTTTTTACAAACAAATTTGTTGTGTTTTTTCCCACTTCCGAAAAGTTATGATGTTATATAGAAACGTTAAAAAAGTAATGAATGATTTATAAATAATTTAATATTGGGGTTGTATATTGGGCATTCAAGATAATAAAAACGCATTATCTAAAATTTACGACTCGGTTATTCGCTAGTAACAGATAATTATTTCTACAAGTGTTCGTTTTTTATAAAACATTTGTCGCTAGTTTTGGAAATTGTTAATTTAGAATTTATCTACACTCAGCAGTTCAGTATTTCAGTATATTGTTGGTCTATTACAGATAAATGTATCTCACACAGATGCACTTATACACGTGATACGCTCTCGAATTGCCATCTAAAGATAAACTATCATTTTTTAAACGTTAACATTCTAAACACAATCACATTATATTTTCATTTACGCTGATGTGTAAATTCGACATTTGGTTCATGTTTGTTTTTCATTGATATATGTCATATTTATCAAGGCCGATGAGGAAAGTTCCTGGTTCTAAAATTAGAATTGTCAAAGAAGTTTCGTACGTAAATCACGTAATGAAAATTTTGATTGAAAATTAAACTATATGTCTTATAAATAATAATCACTTTTAATGTTTTAGTGTAAATTATATGGTACTTTCTTGTTTGAAAATTCTTAGTTCAAGTGTCGTTTGCGCAGTAATTTATTTATATTTATGATACTTAGATGATAAAATGAGAAAGTGGTGTTGAATTTATGCACATGCATATATTAACATATCTAATATAGTGATATGAATAAAAATTATTAATTGTTCATTCCTATCATTGTAAAATTATTTAATTCATTGAACAATAAATTTTAACAGTTTTACATTACTTATTGAAAGTATATTATGTAAAAGTAATTTATGTTTCAAAATATTTTCATTAATAGAATGTTAAATATTATATTACCTTCTATTGTTTATTTTCGAATAATAACAAAAATAAAATGTTTCGAATTGTAAAAGAAACTAGGTTTATATATATATTTATCATGGGTTATCCAGAGTCTGCTGAGTTGAGTCTCTCTATGTTATCTGGTCTTTCACCTTTTTATACTATTCATAAAAAAAATTCCTTTTTAAAGCGAAATTTTCTTTCCGCAATTCATTAATAATCGTATATTTATTCCAGTGTGGCAAATTATTTAAATGTAATACATCTTGACAAAATTACATTAATTAAAAATAATGATTAGAAGTAAAATTGTAGTTTCATACAAAATTATTTTCACTTTTTCTTAAAAATTATTGCATGTCTAACATTAATATGATAAATTTTAATGAAAATATTTCTTTATACTCATTTAATTGTTTATTTATTTAACTTCACTTGTGTTACATTGATTCAAATGAATCAATGTAACAAAACAGTAATATGATGAAACAGATTTTAAAATTCTATTACATTTTTTAATAATACAACATTTACATCTAAATAATATCGCTAGTAGAAATGAAACGAGGCAACTACGAGGCATACGCAAGGCCTCGCAAGGCACTTACGAGTCCTAGTGAGTACCTCGAAAATGCCTCGTTTCATTTCTACCAAGGATACTTTCAACTCGCGATTTTTGACACCTTAACGCAAGATTTTATACGTTCACAATACTTTTTCACCGTATAAATGTTACCATGTGATCTTGATCTAACTACAAAGCGAATATTTCGCACCCGTTTCATAAAAAAGATTCAAAATATGTTTGTATCAAAAAATATTTACTATTTCTTTATTTTTTCTTCAATATTTTTTCGAATTCAATACATTTGTTCCTTTTGAGGATTTAATCACAATAACTAAATGATCTTAAACAAAGAAATCAATTATGAAAATTACCTTGAGTAATAGTTACATTATACAGTTATAATGACTAACAAAATTTGCTAAAAACAGCGCAACCATTTACTTTACTGTCTATTCAATTTCGGTAGCCATAATCAGAGTTTGTCAGTATTTGAAATAGAATAAAAAAAAAAAAAAAAGGAAATAACTACATTACGGTGATGTGCAAAATTCCTTCGACGTTTGTCGGCGATTCAATTATCGGAACTTACCGTGGTTGTGTAGAAAGGTGCTTGTTCCGTGCCAAGACCAGGAAAATACGCCGCCACGCCTTCCGAGACGGCAGCCGCCGCGGCCGCGGCATAGGGGGTGCTATACATAGAGAGCGCTGCGGTCGGCAAAGCGCTCAGCCGCTGATAACCGCCGAGTATTTCGTATTGACACGAACATACGGTTTGACCGGTCAGCGGATCGGTGAAAATGGGTCTCCCTGTGTCGCAACACCGACCCCCCGGTGGCCCCCCGGCCGTGGGTGGATGCGGTTGCGACGGACTTACGGAAGTTGTTGGACTACCCGGCGGCCGGACGACCGCACTCGTCACGGCCATCCTCGCGTTTGCTAAGCTAGGATTGCTCAATGGATGATTTGCACTAGTTACGCTCCCAAGAGAAGAAGCGCTTCCTGCGCTTAAAATTGGCACGGATACGGGCGAAGTCGAAGATGACGCCAATGATGAGTTAACTGTCACAGGACACTGTAATCAGACAAAAGTTTTATTTATTTTTTTGTTTTATTTACACGGTGCTGTGAAATTAGTTTATGTAATAATAGTTTTGAAATTTAATTCATTCGAATAAACCACGGCGCATCTACAGACGCAGCATATCGAAATATTCAAATTTAAATAATTAATAGTTGCCATATAATAATTTAATTGAACCGGTCATTAGCTAAGTAATATAATGTATTACTCTTTTAACTATCTGAAAAGAATAATAATCAAATGTATCGTTTCATCAATATTTAAAGTCACTTATAATAAGCTTTTCCTTATTTTCACATTCAATAATTGATTTATTTTCTGACCGCATATTTATTAATACAACGAACTTGTCAATCGTGCGATCACATCACAAACGACGTCAACTTATCTTTTTGTCCTATGAATAAAATACCGTATGTTTCTTTTGTCACAACTATTAATACATAAGTACCTACGTTACTTACTTATTAAAAAACGCATAAAAAATTAATAAAAATTGACAATCGAGCACTCTCGTGACACACATATTATTCTTCGTAATTCAATTATCAAGTTCAGACATTTCATTCGCATGATAAATGACATAAAGCTCTATTTTAAACTAATGACCCGTCATACAGAAAATCCATCTAATTATTTTCGATTACAGATATAACTACCGCTTAAACAAACCTTTTATGAAAATTTACTGCCATTAATTACATTCTCAACTCAGCTAATTGTTTGTGATTTTCTGTTCACTATTACCTATGAATCTTTCTTAACAAAATTGAAATCGAAAATTCAAATGTATTAAATATATAAATCCATAATTTTTAAAGTAATTATTAATATTAAAAAATATAAATACATGTTTTTAATAACATTTAAACTGGAAACACTTATAATTTGAAAAAATTTAATAAAATTCTGATTTGAACACATTATTTTAATTTCCCTTAGACTGAAAAGCTGAAATCGTTAGATCGTTACATTTGTCGCTGAATTACAACATTTGTAAAAAAAAAAGTATGATTTTCCGTACAATGATTCGCCGAATGTTCATCGTCGTAATCCGTAAACAAAGTTTGCCGGTCGTTAAACGTTTCGGGAGAACAATTTTGCACGAGTGGTTTATAACTATTATCCGTGACGTTAATTTCAAGGCACTTGCCGTCGACGCGAGGTTCATCGCGTGACACGATGAACGAACGTTACTCAGCGGGCAAATTCAAGTCACTGAACCGCACTAATGAAACTACAAATGTCAAAAATCTCGATAAACGCGTAAGGAGAAAAATGCGTGAAGTGCAAAAATTGGGCATTGCGAAACCGTGAACGCGAGAAATTGTAAACTACTCCAGGAAATGCTGGTAAGATAAAATGTTAATGTAAAGCTTTTTTGAATCATAAATGTTGATAATATTAAAATTTATCTAAAACATTGTAACGACGAGTTTTTAGGCTCGCAAATATAATCTAACATTAAAAGTAAGGATACGCTTAAAATTACAGTTACTCACAAAAACTAGTTCTTTTAAAGAGTATTGAAGTCTCATAAATTCAAAATAGGAAACACAAACTGTGCGTTTTAAATAAAAGTGTTTTGAAGTAAAACGCATAATGCATTTTCCATGTCATGTAACGTGTAACGGAACCTAGAACCAATTCTAGAAACAAAACATTTAATTCGTATACACTTATTTTTAAAGCGTACACAAATAAAAAATGTCCTTCCAAGAAGAATTGTAATTTAAATAACCATAGTCTACAATTATTAAAATGATAATATAATCTGTTTTTTTCTTGTACGTGTATTCATTTACGACTACGGAAGTTCGATCATGGCAAATGTAACCATCAATATTCAATTCTTGTCTGATTTTGAATAATCAATAGAAACTATTTTTACCATACACATATTATAAATAAGATATAATTTTCAATTATTGAGTTTATTATATCATTTTGGATGGACTTTACACTATCGTTATTTTATCAATTGCACAGTTTTTCTATTTTGAAGGAATTGACACGTAGTTACGCATATCATTAGCACCGATAAATGCCATAGAAACGGCGCTGTTTGCCTCGGCCAGCTAGTTAATAAATCGGGCTTTATTGAACGCACAACTTGCAATTGCGTTGCGTAACAATGCGCGGATGCGTTTCGTTTGCCAAGTGACAAAATATTTGTCGCCAAGAGAACTGAAAATCGGTTTTGTGCAAACAAGGAAAATCCGCAGCTGCGCTCGAGAATGAAAAGGTTCCCGTCCCTGGGCGAGTCGTCGATTCCCAAAATCGGATTTACATCGCTGGACCGTCATTAATTCCATATCAAACCCCACGGCTAAATAGATTAGCAGTTTGAGTGCCTTTTGCATTTCGGACCCTAAGCAAACGCGGCTCCGGAATCGCCCTTATATGTGTACGTAGGCGCGTATGCCATCCATTCGTCGATCCATCCATTTTTGACGCGCAGACCCAAACATATTGCCGAGCCCGATATTGTGTGCACGCCTTATCCGTAGCGCATGTACATGCGTGTCATTGTGTCCCCGGATCGTAGCGACGTGGCGTTAAAGCGTATCATCTTTGCAAAAGTTCAACAACCAACTGTCAGTCGACGTGTGAACCAAAAAAGGCTGCGATATAAGGTGCTCATAATTCGTGCGACAGTTAAATGTTACATTGTTCGATATTCGGTACTATTTTGGGTAGAAAATATTGAATTCACGCGTCTGAAAAGATTTATGAGAAATTAAATGTCGAAAATTAATTTTAAATGCATGGTGCTATCGAAGTTTTGTTAATTAGTTGGCTGTACTTGAAGAAAGTTTGCATATGATTATATAATATAGTAAAATGTTGCATATTTATAATGATACTGTTATGATAAGCAATAAATTTTACTGTATTATATAATGCTGCTAATTGTATTCTATTTTTTATAATATTTAGAAGAATGATTCATTACAATTTTCGTCTGAATAATTATATTAATATTATAGCCTCTAACTGTTTTTTTTCTCGTTGAAATTGTATGGTAATGCAAAATTTTAACTTGAAATTTGACGCGAGACATTAAAATTTAAAGTTACACTTTTTTCGGAGTACACAAAAACATTTTTTTATTGTTTTAATAATGTAAAAATGTTCATAATTTGCAACAAATTTTTTAACTTTGTATCATACATCATACAAAGTATGTACAATGTATTTTTTTTTATATATATATTTTGCATACTGATCATTCTTTCGTGTAGTAGTTTTAATTTAGATTGCCTTAAGAAATTTGTAATGAGACACAAAAGTGTTCTTCACAATGAAATAATTAAATTCAGTTGATCGTTAACCTTTCATATTGCATAAACGTTAGATCAATTTGAAAATCGAATTCATTAATTGAATCATATTATCATTGTCAAACATTGTTAAACACACGATTCATTGTTGTCGCAAATATTCAAATCAGCCAACTGCATTATACTTGCAATATCGGACACGAACGAATTATTCGCATACGTGATTTAATATAATGAATGAAGATTTGGTGGAAAAGGGTGCGTTTTGCAAGCGTTGCATGCATTAGCAATGCCAATGCCAAATATTCGCATCCGGTTATATGAATGAATCGGCGCGATGACGATTTCAGTCGGCATAATTTATAATTGATTCGTTGATGCTTTTATGCTGAAATTGCAAACGATCGGGTTGCAACCGACGATTCAATGAAACAATGTTTCTTTCATTTATTTCAATTATCAGCACGATGATCGACATTTTTTTTTCTATCAATGAATTTCCAGTTATTGCAGTCAATTAAAATTTCGATTTCGTAGCCGCGAATAATTCATTGATGATAAAAAACGTAACGAAAAAATACACGAAAGGCGAATAAAAACCAACGCATTCGCGGCACAATTGCAGAGCGAAAGTATTTCTCTTCCACTTCAAAAATCTGTTATTTAAATTGCGTGAATTTAACCGCATAAATAGCAATTTACTGATTCATCAAAAGTGACTTCAATTAAACAAAAATAACCGACAAAAGAAGTGCGAAAAATGACGAATGGCATTTAGCGGTAGAATTGGAATTTAAACGATTCTGCTATTAGATAGCAACGTATAAATTTGATGCTCGCGTTATTTCTCTATGCCGTGAGATTTAATTTCACGTGGATTATATTTTCCATGCGTGATGCGTAGCATTGAAACACACGTAAAGTCCTGCGCAATCGAACAGTACATATTTGGCGCACGAAAATTATCCTCCATCGAATAGTACAACTTCCAGTTAACACAATTGATGTTGGAAAAAAAATACAAAAAGAAAAAAAACCATGTGCCGCGTTATCGTTCGCTCCGTGCGTTAATCTTTTGTGATAAAGTCAATTCAGTTGGTACATCCACCAACAATTACTTCCATTAGGTGAAACTATATTATCCGCGAATTCCACGACGGGAGAAAAAGTGCAGTAATCTGATAGCTTCTGTGCGATAGAGTGCCACATCTATTGTGAATGCACGCGCTGCAAAAAGAGCAGTGTGAGGAATAAGAGGAGGGGAAGGGGGGGTATTCGGATGCAAAGCAAAGTGTCGCAAAGGATTCCACGGTTGGGAAGAGGGATTCCACAGTGGCGATTGGAGGATCGGAGCGATCTTGCGGGGTCGAACTAGCAGGAGGAAGGATCACTCGCGATAAAGCGCGTCAGAGTCACAACGGCGCTGTAGAATCGCGGAAATGCAAAAGCTAGCCGGCAGGAATGCGCTTGAGCGTCGGGCACTGGTATGAGGGTTAAACGACGAAGCGTGTTGCAAATGACCCGAGAGCCATATTTCAAGGCTCGCTGGAAGAAAAGGAGATGAAGTGGAAGTCGGAGGACAAAGCGGCGGAACGGCCGAGCGGTGGCAGGGGAGGGAGGCAAGAAAGATGGATTCTGAGGTACACGCGCGATGCCATCGACTGGTAGAGTTACGCTGCCAACTATATCACCGTATGACCGACTGCAGCGCCAATAATTATTTCGCCTTAACGAGCCTACGGCATCAACGTACTCATTCACGGAGTAAGACGACTAATTGCTCCGTCGATTGGAAGGACGTAATCCTTTTTTTACTTCTTCGCGTTCCACTATTTATACTCTCGATTCGGAGATTCGGTCAGGCGATAAAGTGTCTCTTTGTGCTTGTAGAGGACGCTTGGCTAGTAATATTGTTGGGTAATTAGCGCTAGTGATTCGCTCGGATAATGAAACAGTCAAAACGACAGTGACCTAGTAGATATGGAGTGTACGTGGCGAAACTCACTCTGATCATGGCCATTTGTATAGGCAAGATTTTCAATCCATTTTATTTGTTAAAGAAAGATAATATTATCGTCCTTTCAAACTGTTAAGAAAATATCTATCACCTTGTAATAAATATTATATTTATACTGCGATAATAGCAAATGTACTTGTAATAAAAATAATATGAAAAATTAGCTAAAAGTCAGTTCAGTTGTTCATTACAGAGGAGACTTAATTTCGAAGGATAAGTGTCTAGATAATGTTACCATTGTATGTTTTTGACTACAAGTTTAAAGCAACTGTTTTGATGGAAACTATACATTATCGCAAGACATCCATTTTCCATTACCACTTAGAGAATTTTCGGACACGTGTTCTTACAATTAATAATCATAAATTACACTTGTAAGTGCGAACAATGAAAACGCTATTACTATTTCTTATATTGTCGATAAAAGTGAAACGATAGCTTGAGTACTGTTAAAACGTTTATTTAGTTTTTCATTAGTATAACTTTTTCCTTCATACTTTGTTGATAAAAGTAAGTTTTAATACAGGTGAAACTTCAAAATTCAGATTAAGCTGTTTCAATACATGTAGAAAATTAGAAACGTGCACATGCATAAAATTAGGCACAATTTTTCGTTCAACATTGCTATATTGCCGGAAATTATTCAAGTCAAATTTTCAGTTACTCATTTTCCTAATGAACATGAGATTTTGTAAACGAGCTTCGAAAAGTCGGTCGTAAACCCATCAACCCATGCAACGTTTAAACGACTTTATCGAAGAGAATTTAAACAAATTAAATTGAATCACTTCGCAACAACTATAAATAAACTAAAGAAAAATCTAATCCCTGGCATTCATTCCGTCAGTGAAATGTAAATTGGTTGAATAGTCCTTGTCCCGCAAACAAACGATTAAATTTCATCAACAAATCACTCGTAACGGTAACTTTGTTTAATAAAAGTGATCGCCGGAAAGAGTTGTTAGTCGCCATAAAGTAATAAGACAATCGTTGCTCGGCGGTTGAAGGTATGAGAAAATGCGTTAAAAGATCGCAAAACGTCGATCTGCGCAAACTGATAATTAGCACGAGCAACGCCCATTTCTCAACGTCTCGAGTATCGGGTACGGTAACCGTCGAAAAAGTTCTAACCGCGGCGGATGATCGATTGCCATCGATCATCGAGAAAAACGCACGGCAAACAGGAATCAGAACCGGTGCCTCGTTTGTACGTCTACCCTTACATCGATACTCGCGCCTATTTACCGTCAGTTTAGCGCAAAAACAACTGCATTACACGTGTCTAAAAATAAGACGACGCTCCAGCAACAGATTCTTTAGCGTGAGAAAATGGCAAGGAACGGATAACAATGTATACAGTTCTAATAAAAATATATTAGAAAGATGTTTATATATAGGAAATATATTACATTGAAGATTAAAAAAACTGTTAATAAAAAATAATAACAATACTTTTGAACTGCTACTGATATTACCAAAGACCTTTAGTAGTACACTAAAAAAAATGAAAGAATGAAAATGACACTTTCCCAGAAACAAATCTCTTTTTTCTTTCAATAATTTATTAAATACGCGTGACAAGCTTATTACTACGATCTGATTAAACTTGAGTTTGAATATAATAAAAAAGCGAACATTTATTCCCTTACAAATATGAATTTATATTGTTTTCGTCACGTTGTAACATTTTATCGATGCCCTCGTCTGTAATCCGATAAAAAGTGTTTAATTATGTAACTGTTTCAAATGTTTCGTGCAATTCGCTGTTTTGTGTAAATGATTTGCAATTAATTATACTGGGACAGAATTTCACGAAATATGAAACATGTATTACTTTATAATATAATTACTCGTTTTAATTTACTCGCTTCGTCGATGCATTAACGAGCTCCATCGAATTATGGTATTTTCTGTAATTAACACGCAACGCAATATCCGCGCCAATACTTGGTGAGCATTATGAGCCTAGAAAAGAGCAACGTTTTCGCGTTTGGAAGGCCAGGGTGATGATTTCGGCGGGCGTCGAAGCATGACTGACGGAAAATCGTTGGTCTGTTCTTGTGGACACAGATGCGCGCTTGTTTGCGAGCCGAGCATTTGTCACGCGTGTCCCGTGAGACGAGAGGGGCCGCTTTTCGTGTGCCGTTGATGCCCTGTTCGCAACGAGGCCCGTCCAAGTCAATATTGACTTCGGCCCAGATTAATGGACCTTTCTGTGTGCTTAGGATTTGCGGCACTCACTTATCCGAAACCGGAGACCAACGGCGATCGACTTTGGAAACCGCAAATCAACGCTTTTCCCGTTTACCTTCCGGTAAATAATACTTTGTTGTTCGGCTTGGCAAAGTATCACTCTTTGATGGGAAAAAACATTTCAACTTGGAGCAATATTTGATTTTGGACCCTAATGGCCCGTCATTAATGATTGCGTCTCGACAAATATTTCCCGCCGAAATGAAAGGCATGCGCGGATGATTTAGAGTAAGAGATTGAAGGCAGGGCCTCGTAATGCCACAAAGAACGATGTTGCAATTACTGCGCAAGTACGCGCACCCATAAATGGAATTCACGTAAATAAAATCGAATTATGGCCTTCTTGTGTTGATGCTCGGCAAAAACGGAGGCTTAAAACCAGTGTTCACCGAGATCATACACGGGGAGAAAAAATGCCATTAAATCAACAACATACTCGATATAGAATGCAGGATGTTAAAACAAAATCAAATGTTGTTGAGTTAAAAACGACAAGTAATTGCCTCAAAAACCGGTCGTAATA
>JABFOV010003358.1:0-16634 GCA_022817685.1 Aradophagus sp. ZL-2020
AAGAGTACGCACACAGCAAAGTGTTAGAGTTCTAGTAAAGATATGCTATGTTTATTTCTTTGAATGATAAATCAATGGACATCCAAGTAATACTTAATACTTTTTTTTTTTTTATTGACACGGGCAACCCCAGAAAATAAACCTTACTTTTCGCCGGAGGGGTAAGTTGTGTTAAAGGAAAACTAATTTTACTTTTTTTAAAAAAAATTTCTTTTAAAAAAATGCAAGAAGGTTAAAATTTTAATTTTTTAAAAAAAAAAAAAAAAAAAAAAAAATTGAAAAGTTTATGCGCATTAAAAATGATACCTTGGTTTTTCAATGTACTTTCTCGCCTGAGAAAAAAAATTTTTTCTTCATTTTTCAACAGGCAGCATAAGTATTGTAATTTATGACTCGGTTTTATCTTAATTGCCAAGATAAGTAGAAAGATTAAACAGCATTGAATGGATTCCAAATGGTGATCATATAGTACGATGATGTAAGTAACTGTACTCACGGACTAAAGTGACATAGGGGGTGCTGTGTTGAAGATAGTGTGGAGTGCTGCACGCCTCTTCCGACCTGGCAACCGCGTTTCCGGTTTGAATCTCGACCACGTGGCCATTATCTCTTTTGTAGAATGTCATGCACATGTATCCACTCCGACTGAAAGGCAAACGAAAAAGCGTGTTCAGTTAATCATATATTCCGTCCGGCATACAGTTGTTATTTAGTTGGTACGCGCGAACGCACTATAGCAACAATTTCACAAGTATACTCTTGTGCTTCTTGTTTTGTTTTCGTGTTTCGACAACTTTTCCTCCTTTTTTCTAACATAACATATTCGCTTTCATCATTTCGCTCGTATTTTTTAAGGAGAAAAAAAAAACATAGCTTGCATCAACACATAAAACAAATGAATAGATGCTTGCAATATTCAATTATTGTACAGTAAATTCAATAAACAGAGAACAAATTACCCTAGGAATTTAAATTAAATTTTCCAACATTTTTAAATTGTTCGATACAAAACCTATCGTTCAGTTTGAAAAATATGATACTCATGAATAAGAGTATCGTTTTAAAATATATTTTATTAATATTTTATTATATAAAATAATTTGCTTCGCGAAAACACAATTGTATATTTGATCATTGACATTACCATCCAACTGTGAAATGAGCAACGATCATTGTCCTGGCGGGATCTGATTCTATGATACTACTGCAGAGAATATTTGCGAAGTGTTCATCATGCTCCAGTATGTTCTGAAAGTCCATTGAACCGGTTTCGAACTTTGGCGCGGTAGAATTTGATCTTGTCACATGGAGCGTTGCATTATTAGAATGGAATGAGTACGATCGTGTCATGTCCAAATTATGCCACGTCAATCCGCCGCTGCTGTGTCCTGTTAACCAATTAGGGAACTGACATTGACCTGGTGATGAAACTGCAACAAACGGGCAAAGTTATTACATAGGGGTGTGCCAGTCACTGCATTAAGTTTCATTAACGAAATAAAGTTCGACGAATGATTAACGGCAAGGCAAGTTTTCGTAATCAATGGCCGACTCACTGGCACAAGACTTGCCGACAATGCGTCGCTCATATTGAATAATAACTTGACTCCTTTTCCTTGCCCTGGTACTTGATCAAAATATTAACGAGCAAACAAATCGGTGTAAGTTATTATTGACAACATTGCATCACGCGCTTTGAATAAACATCCGAATTATTCATCGTATCCAAACAGAATATTAGCGCAAGTAAGATGATTAGAGCGCAGATAATCACTTAGACGATTTGAATTTACAACACGTCATGTGAATAATGACAGCGGATCGTGATATATACATTTGCTTGTTCTGAGATTATATGTTGCTTCGACGAAAATGTCTCAGTAAATATACCATGTTCACGGTGTAAATTTACATATTGCTGTGTTACGCAGAGAAAAAGTATCGATCACGTTTTGTCGATAATTTGCTTTTGTAAATTTTAGGATACTTTTAGGGAGAATTTATTGGGAAAATTTGTGAAATTTGTAGGAACAGTCTTTCAAATGTTGTGCTATTTTCTTTTGTACTTCAAAAATCTATTTTAAATAAAAAAAATCACTTTAAAAAAGATAAATTGAATTGATAATATTCTTTACTTTGATTTATTTCATTTTTTAAATAACCACTAACTGAGACATTATATCATTTCAAAACTTTTATAGAAAAGAAATACTGCAAGTATTTCCTCGATCACAACTTCTATAATACAAATGCTCATCACCGTCCTTATCGAATATAATGACGAGTAATAAAATTATTATCCAAAGCACTGGATGATGTTATTTTCAAATATGAAAATCCGAGCGTTACTTCGAACGAATTATCGGAACTATAACTCCATTCAAAGCCAATGTCCGTATAAAATGTAACTTAATTCGTTAGCAAAATGTTATATCAAGTTATAATGTACACTATAGCCTAATAGTATCATGTTAATATTGTGGTCGTGCGGTATTGTTAATTTCTTCGAGCATTATGTATCATACATAATCGACTTCCACATGCATTAATGCGTGATCGTAACATACGTCGAACAACGCGATCATTATTTTACAACCTTCATTCAATTAACCAACATTTTTGTCGCCGAACGTAAAATTGAATGACTACACTTTGTAGGAAATATTAAACGATTACGTTGCCGTTAGAATTAATTAGAATGTGACAAGAAATGAATGGTAGATTGACAATAAATGTTCCAATGTGGAAATAAATTCGAGCGTTTCGTCGCGCACTTTAAACAGTCATTTTCTTGACAACCGATAACAGTCAATGAGCAAACGATACGACGAAGACGCATCGACGTCTTTGAATCCGATGCTGTTGTTAAATTTTATATCTCGAGTGCTTGTAAAGTGGAGACTAGTTGTGTCTGATTAAATCTACCCGAAAGATGCTCAAAACGGCGTCAACCCTTTAATATTTCCACCATTTTTGATATTAAATAACAATATTTTTTTATCAAATATACAACGGTTTCATTCAATAAATTAAAAAAAAAATATATATTTTTTTTTCAACCATGATTATTTCAACGATTATTTATTCTTTTCAGCGCAAATAATTCATAAACATTTCGACGTGAAAAGGAACGAACAAGTTTTCGCCAAATCGACGCGACAGGACGAAAATTCGTAAGAATCGTATGCAAATAGCCTGGAGCCGGAGTTAAAAAAATTAATAAAGCGAGCGACGGCGGCGCGCCGAGCAAAGTTTTATCCCTCCAATTATCGGGCTGCTGACGGCGCAGATATCGCCGAGCTTATTTGCGACAAACAAATCTGCGCGCTGTTTTATTAACGCCCTGGCAAGGTGACAAACAAAACTAAAAATAAAAAAAAAATAAAAAAATCGAAGAAAAAAAGAGTCAAAAAAATAATAATAAATAAAAAAACGAACTCAATTGTCCGGGTCGCTTTGATCGAATCGCGACAGAAAGATTGGCCCAGTATATGAGCGTCTGAATGGCGCGCTTTATTCGAGGACTAATAAATTGCCGCGCTCGGCCGGGCGAAAATTCCGTATGCAAGAAATATGTTTCGAGTTTTCATACGGGCTGAATTGTGGGACGCTCGGAGGAGAAGGGGGGTGGGGGTGGGTGGCGCTCGGTCCGCGCGAATTTTATTCGCCGCGGCGACGTAAAATCCGCGCTCTTCCGGCTGCGCATCGCGCCGACAAATGAACCGACATGTGACACGGCCGGTTTATGGCACGTAAAAGCATCGGCGCATCGCCCCGACGAAGAATGGAAATAATTCAGCCGCGCCGCTCGATAAATTCACGTCGGTCCCGGGGGGTGGGATACAAATTCTTTCGTCGTAAAAGTCGCTACGGCACTCGTAAGGGCGCTAATTCGCGTTTTAACGCCAACGATAAAATCGGCTCCCGGCGCGCAGCGGCGCTCGCCTTTTGAGCCCAAGTCCCCGTTGTGACAATTTCACTCTTCCGTTGCGCCAATACCGATTATCGTGTCTTACTGCCGCCGTTTCCTTTCCCCCTTTTTTCTTCCCACCGCTGCCTTTTGCTCGCTTCTTTTCTTCGCCCCCCACCCCCCCTTTCACCCCCAACCGCCTCACAACTCCGCGCCAGCTAAACGAATTGTTATGCCACCGTGTCTTTTAAGTCGCGTTTAAGAGGGTTATAAACCGAACGCTGTAATGACACAATAATCAGATGGTTTTATTTCCCAAACAGATTGCTGTTTCGGCTTTACGGCCGTTTATTTGCGCGAATATTAATGCCTGTTTTTCAATTTCACGAACGCTGATGCAATCGATTGTAGGTCGTCTGGCGGCGCCGGCTTAAGATTGATGTCTTGTTTAGATGATTATTTGAATATTGAATTAAGTGCTGCTTGTAAGAAGTTGGTGATATTTTTTGAAAAAATATACATCAATATCTCGAAAAGATACATACAATGCACTTGATAATTAAAAAATGAGAGAGACTATTACCAAAAATTTACAATCTTACAAGCAAGACATTAATTCTATTCACCTGTTAATATTCTATTTTTTGTTTTTTTATTTTCTATAACAATGTTACTTTTTCTATTGCACTCAAACCTCACGACCTGGAAACTTTTGGGAGCCGAAACCTCACAACTTGGACAGAAGGTCATGACATTATCCAAATTCATCAATAAACTTATTTCATTTCACGTTTCTTGAGATTAAATCCTTGTCAAACGTTCATTTTATTGGTCGAGTTGGAATTCCACGTTCCTTTAAAAGTGTCCAAGTCGTAAGTTTGTGTGTCCAGGTCGTGAGGTTCGAGTGTATCGAGTTACTCCATCAAGCTTTCTGGTCCTGTTTTTATTCAACCTACAAAGATCCCAACTGATATTAATTTTTTTTAAAGATTTCCCTTGTGATAAGGAATTAAAATTCAGAATAATTCAATGAAACAATAACATCGGTATAGAGAAAATATTCTGTTATATTTTTTAGCGACAAGAATGTGGTTTTTTTTATTGCATAATAATGCAATAACGGCATTCATCATTCCGTATCTTGGGCTTTTTACGATTATAAAGCGAATTTAGCCACGATAACCAACTTTGAATTTCTTTAATATTGTTCAAGATACGAAATGGGATATATTGTGTTTTAATGGCAGGTATTTAAAGTCTTTGAGCGGCCCAACGAGGATTCCCATTTTCCTAATGGTTTCTTGATTCTTCCAGCTCGCATAAATACAATGAACAGTGATTGCGGCAATTAAAGAATATTCTTTTTGATATGACTGCTCACAATGGCCGGTGTAACGAGTATTTACATGAAAGTTCAATTCTTCTTTTTTACCCCTTTTTTTACGTCAAACATAAGTAACAATGCGCGAAGACGTTCCACGCGATCGATGAAATGTGAACAAAAAAGGCTTTCCGCCTTGGAAATAATTTTTCACAAAAACCAACGGAGAATCGAGCACTTGGCTGTTTCTTTATTGTCACGTTTATCCGTTTTTTGTTGACCCGACGTTTCTTTGCGCTTATTTTATTATTTCTCGATTGCTCGTTGCGCGCGAGCTGGGTTTAGTAATTTTCCAAGGGTATTGAATTTAAAGTAGTCGTTTAATTGGACAAACTTTAGAGTATAGTTAAAAGGAACTTAGAGGGAGGATTTAATTGTAATCCATTTCCCTGCACTTTGCAATATTAATTGACCCATGTTTACAGGCAACTCCAGCGCCGTCTTTTATTGTGGACCACTGTTGATTTTTAACTGACCTGTGAACAATTTCCCCTTCGCCTTTCTTGCGTTATTTGTAAAGAATTCTAATTTTCGAAATTAACTCAAACAAGGGTTTTGTTTGTTGACGAAACGCTGGTAAATAATGCAATTACAATTAATGCAAATCTCAAACTTCCCTTAGAAAAGGAGTATCATCAAAAGGAAAATTATTGAATGTCTTAGATTATCTTTAAAAACATACATTAATACTATTGTTACATTTAGAGCAAGATACGATAAGATTGTGAATTATTAATCTTGCAATGTACAAAAATTCATTAACATATCAAAACGTTATGTTTGTGTGAAAAATAATTACTTGTCAGAAATTACGCTTTCCGCACATTAATTTTAACGACAAAAGGGAGAAAAGAATTTACTTAAGAGACTCATAAATAATAAAACATCTGCGAAGTTTGAAAAATGTGAAAGCTTTCGCGAAATGGGACAAAGGCATGACGCGTTGAAATATAAACCATATTAGGGGTTCTTTCTATACATGTATACACGTTCCTTCATATCGATTCAAAGAAAGTTTTGTCTAGGTTTATTTTCAACACTGGTGCGTGTTATTAATTATTCCTTATGGTAAAAGATTGATAGGTAGCTTTTGTCTGTAATGGAATTGAGATTTTATCAAAGCACTCCAGACCTACCTTTTTTCAAGGTCATGGTCCTGGAGCCCTCATTCGGACTGAAGAGCCCATTACAGGTGGCGTCACCACTTTGCGCGACGTTGTAGATTTCAGGCGCACCTTCGGGGATTGGCCCGCCGGGAAGGCTGACACGCTCGTGATCTATGATGGCCATCGTGTGACTACTGGCTCGGTTCAACGTTCCGACCGTCTGCCCAGCCCTTTCGTAAACGAAGCACCTGTATTTCTCCTCGTTGCTGGATGGGTGGCTGTGATGTAGACGACCAACCAGGTATCTATTGCTACCTTCTTTCCATGTCGCCAAACACTCGAGCTCTTCCACTGAAATCATTTGGTAATTATTTATGTTGTCCTATGATAACTTTTGTTTGCAATAGGAAGTTTTACTTTAAATTTTTCAACTATTGGGCAAGATATTTGCGCACTTAAATTCTTTTTGGTTACAGTAGCATCGTTGGGTCTTACACCTTCTCATTTTCAGAAAATAATAAGCAAAAATGGTGTTGAGAGAAAAAAGACGCATTTTTAGTGCCATTTGTTTTCATACCTTTCAACTAAATGACAAGGTGTTGAACTGCTTTTAAAAAAGAGCAAAACTAATTCTGATGAATTTTTTGTTGAAATTATTTTACATTATTATTTAAATATTATTTTTTACTCCTTAATTAAAAAACAAAAGAAAAATAGCAAATCTTCATCAACGTAAATATAATCACATTAAATTTCAAAGTGTTAAAGATTTTCAAATACCGAAATAAGCATTTCATTCAACTTTATAATCTCAGCATCTTTTTCTTATCTTCATTTTTCCCTCTTCTTTTACAAGTCTAATATTCCGCGCAAAGTCAAACTGGCAAATCTTTGTTTCTCGTTTCGCTTTACGCGCTCATTTTCATCATCTTACATAATAAGAAGAAATGCAAAAGAATTGTAAAATTAAAAATGTATCTAAACCTTAAAAATAGTTGAAAAACAAAATATATTATCGTAATATGAGTACGAAAAATGGCAGAAATAATAAATATGAATTTTTTATTGTTCAATAGTCTACGAAAAATTAAATAAAATATAGATAATGAAAATATAATAAATTGAAGTTTTCCACGTATATATAACCACACGATTGAAATGATTAAACATTTTTAGTAAGTAAATGTACAGACTTTGAATTTGTTTTTAAAATATGCTATATACTCTAAACAAATACTCTAAACAAATACTCTAAACAAATTTGACCTAGATACAATTTTTTCAATTTTTTGGTTTACATTTTTCAAAAATTTTTAATATATGCGTTTCATAAAACTATATTTCTTGTTTATCAACGAATTAATATTCACAGATTCTTTTTGACAAAACCAATCGACCAAAACTGTCATTTTTTAATACAAAACATTCAATTTAACATTGTTTCCGAGCACAATAATTCTCTGTGTTGCTCATTTTTTTGCACAAAACTTAATGGGCCATTGACAAGAAGTCGTTAATTTTCTTTAATGTGTGTGTGCAAACCATTTCGTTAGATGGTGTTGACCACTTCAAAACATTTCGAATGTATCTTTTTGTCGGATCATCGATCACTCGTGACAAAAGATCCCTCCAAAGTTGCTTTTATTACCGTTTTCTATGCACAAACGCCTGCATGTGCATAAAAAACGTTGTTTAACGACGCGTGCCAAATTTTGTACTTTGTTTTTCTTGCACTCCAAGATGGTATTAAGTAAACGCATTCCTTAATGAGACTTCCTCACAGGCTTCATATTTTGTAAATTGTCACGTTGTAATGGATTTGTATTTTGCATTTCTTCTTTTGCCTTTCTAGTTTGTCTTGACGTACGTCTGAAATCGTTTCGTGATCGATTACTGTCGGGGCTTTATTGTAAATCCCTGAGGGGTGGGGATGCTATTGAATTTTATTTATGAATTGGCTGTGCTCGTGTTTTGAAGAAGGGAAACGCACAGTGGTTTTTTTTTGTGGGTGAAATGCATTTAAAAGACTGATTTTTTATGAAATTATTAATGATGAACTGAATTGAATGTGAATATTTTATTTTTTGATTAAACTCAATGATTCGATAGTATGACAGATGTTTTTTTTGTTACATTTTTTAATAAATTTATATGAATTATATTTAACATATTATATTTGATTTAAATGTAATTATGACATTTGATTGATAAGTAATAAAGGTAAAATGAAACTATGTTATATAAAAATATCTAGAACAAGTCTTTTTATAAGTGCATATTCTCGGACAATAAAGTTACAGTTTTTTAATGTTCTCAATCAGATCAGTTTTTCATGTTTTTTTACTTATTTTTTATTATTCTGTTATACATGATCATTTTTATGACAGTGTAAAAAATTTATTTACCATTGCTTTTTATTGGAATAAAGAAAACAATAAAAAAGTTTGAGGTTCTAAGGATTTCTAATTATTAATAAGTTTAACGCCACAAAAAAATATAAAAATATGAATATTATTATAATAGTTTAACACAGAAAAATAACTTTTTTATTTTAAAAGTGTATAAATTATTATTCAATCAAATGCTTGTCAAAAGTTGGTTTATTCTTATAATTCGCATTAATCTTGTTTTATTTATGTTACAAGTCCTTTTATAATATTAATGAGGATCTAAGATTACATGAACTTTTAACTTGATCATTTGAATAATGGATTCAAAATAATTCTCAGGAATAATTAAATTTAGAAAAAAAATAATACCCCTACTTTTTTGTTTGCCACCAGAAAATGCTAGTGCATATCTTGGATGCATTAGCGTTAAAAAATATGTGTTTTTCATTTTACTTATTTTTTCTTGTAATAAGACATTACAATGTGTGTTTTCTGGTAACGTGGCACGTTTTTCATTGTAAATGTTTATAAAAGGTTTACAATTACCTCCTACAAATCGAAATAATTAATTAAAAGCAATTCAACAAACTACCGTTATCACATTATTGATTAATCATCTCCAACCGAAGTCACACTCACTTTGGCTTAGGAAAGTTGGTTTAATAAAGTCTAACATGCTTTGCTCACGCTACGACTAATCCTTCTACTTGACTTTGCGACTCCACTGAGTTTATTTTCTTTGGATTTGTCAACTGGAGCATTAAAGGTCCACATTTCTGGGACGTTAAATAGCGAAAAGGTAATGTTTGATTGGACTCACCGGCACTTTCAGAGGCATGTATATCTGGACACGCTTGGTATCTGAAGAGCAGTTTGCTGTCGTCGGTGCAGCTATCAATATTGCTTTGCGGAACGGAGCAAATCCCATGGCCTCGGTTGTACGAGAAGGTCATAGGACCATGGAATGGACATCGCACTGAAGGCGCTTCCTCGCGGAACATCGAGTACAGCAAAGCGTCGCCGGTTATGTATGAACACAGAGAGGACAGTGAATTTCGGTTGTGACAGTATGCTGAAACAAGATTGTGATAAAGGAATGAACAATCAGCTATGTGTGCTTCCAGCTCAATATCAGTTGATCAAAATATACACTCAACAGATCGTTGCCTTCGAAAGATGGCCGAGTTATGCGTGACGTGTACAAGCTTGCCACGGTATTGTATCATTTGAAGGAGTTAAGGTGGAAAATCCGCCGAGGGAAAGTGTTTAAGATTTTGTTCAGATTTTAATATAATGTTCTCCGAATGACATATAATTGAGTTTTAAAATAAAAAACATAGGTAACCAGATCAATAATGTAGTAATATTAAGTAATTTACTCATAACATAATTCATTAATACAAAAAATCCAACAATTTGATTTACACAATTTTTGTGGCGAGATACTTGATATTCAAATGTAAATTTACTTGGAGTTTCCAACATTTTTAATCAAATATAATATTAAAGAAGATTTTTATATATGATCGCTGATGGTCTTTTATAAATACTTTAGCAAAATAAAATTTTCAAATTTTATTATTTTTAGATACATTAAATTATTCAATGATGCAGTATATTAATAAAAATGGTCGCCGATTTATTAAAATTTTTGTATTAAAATTAATATATTTGATAAGACGAATAAATTTAAATGTGCCTGAAGTTTGCCATGTGGCAAATTGCCATGTGGTAAACTTCAAGCACGTTAAATTTAATTGTTTTGTAAATTTTTATAGGCTAAACTAAAAACATTTTTTTTAGATATAAAAAACTTTAAAAAATAACTTTGATGACTGCGAAAGTGATATTCACAAAAAAAGGATGCAGTTTTATAAATGTGCCTGAAATTTGCCACGTGGCAAACTTTAAGCTTGTATTTTATAATTCAAACTAATGACTTTCTCTTTTTTCCGATAACCTAACCCAATTTTTTAGTTCTCACCTCTTTATGCAAATTTTAACATTACAGACAAAGATGAGTGTAAAACTAGGTTATGTTATTCGAAAAAAGATAACGCTATAAAAAAAAAAGACTAATTATGTTAAATGTACTTACGTACCCACATCGAAATGCCATCGATTACCTCGATCAAGTGACCTTACTTCCTTATCTGACCGATGGCGGGACTCGAATGAAGAAGGATACTGACGCGTCGCCGCATAGTAGAATCTAGTGACAGTGGGGAATATCGATTTCGCAATGTTCATCCTCGGGTCGATTGTTCGTTCGAATTGCAATCGATTGCCTTTATTGGGCACTTGATTGCTTTTATCGGGACTGACAAAAGGGGTGCAACGCGCCGGCGCATAGCAGGGTCGTGAAGGCGTGGGTCACGTGATATCACCACCGAGTCGATTGTTCGATCGAAATGTTACTATACGCTTACAATTGATTATTTTATGAATGTTTTGCCTTTCCTTACTCAATTTTTAGTTCTTCGTCAATATTGAAAAAGAATTTGCTTTTTTGAATGAGCAAATTTATCTCTTTTGATAAAACATTAATTACCGTTATCGATTGCGTCATCTAATAAAAAAGTTAACAAATTTTTTTTATATACTTTTTTAATAGAACCTTTTAATTAATTTGTGCCATTAATAATTTACAAAAATGTTAACTTTTTTTATATTATTTTGTTTCTATATGACGTTAATCATACTTTCAAAAACGATTTTAATTTTAATAGAGAAAAAAAAAATTTTAATCATAAAAGCTTTTTCTTTATCAGTATTAATAAAGAATTGCAATTGTCTAAGGAAAGGCAAATCATTCATAAAAGAACCAATTATAAGCGTATAATAACATTTCGATTGAACAATCGATTCTGTGGTGATATCGCGCCATCGATATGCCCCACCCCTTAGCGACCCTGCTATGCGGCGGCGCGCCGGCACCCCTTTTCATTAGCGTCCCGCCAACAGTGAGAGGAGGACGCAAGGTTACCAGATCGAGTCAATCATTTCGACTTAGGTACGTATATATATATTTGACTTAAAAATGGCACAATTGGTACGTGACGATTTACGTGTTCGGGTTGTTAACTTTTTTATTAGATGACGCAATCGATAACGGTTGCGTCATCTAATGTTTTATCAAAAGAGATAAATTTGTTCATTCAAAAAAGCAAATTCTTTTTCAATATTGACAAAAAATCTAAAAATTGAGTAAGGAAGGGCAAAACATTCATAAAATAATCAATTGTAAGCGTTCAGTAACATTTCGATCGAACAATCGACTCGGTGGTGATATCACGTGACCCACGCCTGCACGGCCCTGCTATGCGCCGGCGCGTCAGTATCTTTTATCATTCGAGTTCCGCCATCGGTGAGATAAGGAAGTAAGGCTACTTAATTGAGATAATCGATGGCGTTTCGATTTAGGTACGTACATACATTTAACGTAACCGGTTGTTCTTTTTAAGTCAGTATTATAAAATCGGGTTTTGTTTCTTCTATGCACATCGCGTCCACCGCCGCCATTTTCTTTTATGCGTTCAATCGGAAATCTCGACAAAGTAAAAGATACTTTTCTGCCACGAATGTTTTGCTTTTTTTTTTTCTTTTCCGTTTACGAAGACGTAGTCGAAATGATCATGAATTTTGAAAAAGCTTGTTTTCGTTTATTTAATGATTTAATAAACGATTTGTCGAACGAAATCAGTTATGGAAAATTCCAGAAGGACGCTAGCGTGAATTGTTTCATAACTTGACTTTGATTTAACTTTTCGGTTTTTTATTTTTTTCTTTTTCTGATTTAACTTATTCTTTTTTTGATTTTACTTTTTTTTTTTTAATTTTAGTTTTTCTTTTTTTTTTTTTTTCCTAGAAAAAGCAAAGAAGTACAGTGTTGCCACGTTTGTTGTAAGCCACAGCGTGAAATTTTTTTTAACGTTTCTTCTTTGAATTTTTTCTTTAAATTTTTTCTTTTACTTTTTTTTTATTACTGGTAATGCAAGTTACTGTCTTAATAAGTCATTAAAACACGATTTTTTTTTTTTTTTATGAATAAAAGCAAATAAGTACAATGTTGCCAAGTTATTGGCATGTGAAATTTTTTTTTAATTTTGTTTCTTTGAGTTGTTTTTCTTTCTTAACGACATTAACAAGTCATTTTAAAGCCAGAAAGTAATTTTTTTTATCTTTATTGAATACGCAACTTACAGTGTTGCCAAGTAAATTGCTAACAAAAAAGTAAGATTTTTTCCCAATTTTTTTTCTTTTTTTTTTTTTTTTTTTTGAAAAAGCAATTTACATTGTTGATCTAACAATAAAAGTTACTAATTTTCAAAAAAAGAAGTTGTAAACATTTTTAAATTTCAGGTTCCAAGAAAACAATTTCTTTTGAAAAGGATGTCAATTGAAGGCTGTGTAAAAAAAATAATGTAAAGTGGGAAGTGCAAGAATGGGCTAAATTATTTAAAGAACAAAAAGGGCTAAATTTTTCTACTTCAAGGGATACATGTAAGTCATGCACTTATATCATTTATTTATTTATTCAAGGTAAAAGCACCAGTAGAAAACCAATAACTCTTGTACACCAATGAGTTAGCAATATATAAAGTATGTTATATATCATTGTCATTGGCAATACTGGTACATTTACTACATTTATATATTAAATAATTTTATTTGAATTATATATTAACATGATGAAAATATTTGAATTTTAAAAAATATTGATGAATTAACAATTTTGAGGGGCGAAAACATAAAAAAATGTAATCTCGAGGAAAACATGAAAACTAGTTATTCTCTATGTTCTCCTACATACACCCCCATTCACAAATAGAGATGAACAGTTTTCAATTAAAAATAAAGACGCAGAATGGTGAACACCGAATCTTAATTTTACGTAAAAACTGCTCATGTCTGACTACAACATAAAATTATTAATATTCATAATTAATTGGCTGTATACTATATAGACAATATATTGAATATTACAAATATAGGTCAGCGTGGTTAACCTATAACCAATTCTCTATTTATGTAATGCAATTTGAAATTCATAATCATTTTATTCGTATGTGGTTTAGATTGTTTAATATAACGTATGATATATTATTTAATAAGCTTTACATAATTTTATCATTAACTTCATAATATACAATATAACTTAATTTGATAAAATATAACTAAAGATAAAAAGTATTATTAATTAAATTTAATTAATAATATAATTTAATACACCAAAGACTGATAATATAATATATAATATAATAAATCACATCTATGCCATTTTACGGAATAAAAAGAAACTTAATACATAAATGAGAATCACAACGAATCAAATCATATTTTAATTTAATTTACTTGTAATATACTTTCCTTATTTTGTTCTCGACTAATATGAATTTAAAACACTGCAAGATAATTATATCAGACACAAGTGCCTTTTCATAAATTAAACACTTTTAAAAGTCAGTATCAATAAGTTTTAATTACATAAGAATAAAGCTTATTATATTTTAAATCTGCATCTTTAGTCAAGAAATTATCTTTATTAATTTTAGATAGCTGTTTCAAAAATTTTGTTGAAAAAAAGTTTGATTGCAATAACATTGAAATTATGAAGACCCTATCGTGCTTTTAATTATTATCATGCTGTTCAAATATATGCACGTTCTACGGTACACTGTATTTCACATTGTATACATGTTTCATCACAACCCTCGACTAACCTACATTTCACCGTGATCCACATTTACTCCTTTTTTCTTCAATCTTCTTTCCTTGCACACGCTGACTCGCATAGCTTCTAGCACTTCTTTTGTATATGACACGAGAACGCAACATACTGTTTTGATGTGTTCAATTAACAAAAGTTAAAATATTAATCAAATACAGTTTAACTACCTTTTGAATAATTTAATAATAATACCTGTTATGTTATACCATTCTTTTGCAAATGTTAGCAACAAATTTGTAGCTTTTTATTTTAAATTAGATGAGAAGAGTTATCAATATCAACTTTAAATTTGAGTATATACTGAAACATCAATTAAATCAACTTATTTCTTTCATAAATTATAAATTATCGGATCATCAATGAAAGCAAGCGGAATTGAATTAATTAATGCTCACCAATAGATCAATTACTTGGAAATGTTGTTCTCATTTCTGATTAAAATAAAACCTATTTAAACATTGAATCACCTTGTTCCGATTCGGTAAACTTTGCTCCTAAATATTGTGAGCGTCAAGTAAAAAACAGTAACAGAAGTTTCAAAATGTACTTCATCTCGCTTATGAATTATTGCATACCAAATTTATTCGTCCCACGACACTTGAAATATATTTGTGATAGTGATAGTTCCTAACAAGTAATTGAAATGTATATCAAATACATAACGTTGCACCATCCAACATTTTCACCATTGCAACACGACCACTGTTGCGCCTGAATACAAATCACATAATTATGCACCTTTTTAACTTGAAAAGTGTCACATGTAAAATTAATTTTTTTTATTTTAGTTTCAGTTTAGTTGGTACCAACTAGAATATTATTATTATTATTATTATTATTATTATTATTATTATTATTATTATTATTATTATTATTATTAAATACGTGCTTAATATTTATATTGCACTTGGATTTATAGCTGATATTTGTAAACTGATTTAATATGTTACAATTAAGCTGGAGTAGGTATTTAAAAAAAGGGAACATTTGTAATGTTATATTAATAAATCAGGGAATTTACACTGCAAAAACAAGTGTTTAAATTTAAGAATGATGGTCACCCTTCGTTAACAAAATGGAACATTATCGTGATTATTAACTATTACTGTTGAATCCTTTTTTTTTTTTTTTTCACCATCATAAGTCATCAAGACTCCTCTGTTCTCAATGCCATCGATTTGTTGAGGAATGTCATTGACTGAGTTCCGTTCGAATTTTCATTGCATCGAGGTTCGAGTTGTCTCCTAACTGAACCCTTTCCTACTTCATACGAGAGCCGTTTAAGTTGACGAAGAAGCTTTTAATTAAACATTGGTATTCTAATTAATGTATCAGCCTAAGTCCGGGAGCATTACATTTCAAGATGCTATAAAATTGTTATCTAAGTTTTCCCTTTCGCGTTATACGCTACAATAATGTGGAAACTTACTTTCTTTGTACTGCAATACGTTGGAGTGCTTCTCGTGAATGACAACACAACGGTAGCAGGATTTTCTGAAACACAAAGTAGAAAACTCTATCACATAAATGCAAGCTAACACATCGTCATCATTTCACGGCAAGTTATACGTTTCCGCCAGTTGAAATGAGCTTGTTGGACAAAAAATGCCACGATACTTGGTCATGTCATACCGGGAATTGATAAAGTTTGAAAATTTAATGTAATTTAATATTGTTAGATTAGGAAGTTGAATTTTGTTATTTAAGGTAAAGTTAGCCAAGTTTCAATTGAAAAGATATATGTATCTGTGAGACAACTATTTGATTCTGAAATAATTGATAAATTATTTTACACATACTTATTAATCTACAACAGTTATTTTATACAAAAACTACTATATTTTATTGAAAATAATACTATGGATGTAATAAGACATTATATTATACAAAAATCTCATATACGAAAGACATATACGAAGGACCCCAAATGGTCCCTTTTTTAGGTACAGGTCCCTTTTTTTCACAAAGTCCCTAAAAAGTCCCTTTTTTAGCTACAGGTCCCTTATAGTCCCTAAAAATGTTAATATCGATTATTATCGATTATTATCCACTTTAGAAAAACAGAAAATTAATTTTAATTCAGTTTATTGTCTTAAATTTTTGAAATTTGGCGCGC
>JABFOV010003359.1:0-16633 GCA_022817685.1 Aradophagus sp. ZL-2020
GCCATATTGTGGGGAATTTGTCACATACATTTTCATAAAGAGCGAACGTTTATGTTATGAAAAGTTCGGGCCGGAGAAAAAGCGTTAGCCGTGTGATTGCACACGTGTTCGATAAACACGGCGCACTTGGCGGAAGGGAAATATTTCATTTTTATTTCGGAAATTTTATTCCGTCGGTTTGACAGGCCGAATTCATCAGAAGTGTCTGATAAAAACATGGCGCACGGACGCCATTTGTATATTGTAAGCCGTTTCAATTCCACGTGATGTATTAAATTTTACGTTCATTTAAGATTCATCGAGCTGAAAATAAGCAAAAACTGTGCACTATCTCTGATGGGCTTATGGTGGCGCGGCGGCCCAGGGTGAACGTCGATAAAGTAACGAGATCTTTAGTCAGCATGCACATGGAAACTTAAGAGATTACGGCGATCAACGTTTGAATTTTGCAATATTCGACGCAGAGCGAAACGGGGTCACGACGTCGTGGCGCATTTGAGAAAAACGACGGAATGCGACGGCGTGGCCGGCGCGGGTGATAATGCAACATTTGTCGTCGAAGTAGGAAAAGAAAGGTCGAATAAAGTTACCGGAAGCGCGAATTATTTTCATCCGCCGCTTTCTTTGTGTCGAAAATTGTAACATTAATAAAACGGAAAACGAAAGTTCAAGTGTGTCGAGTTCCGACGCCAAGTTGATCGTTCGACTCAGTTTCACGCGAGTTTGACTCCCGCGGCAACTTTTTTGATCGGCTATTCAAAATATCAACCGGCCTCCAATTTTTCCATTCCTTTCTCAACTTATTGCATTTTCGTCACCGTCTCGCGTCAGACGTTTGCGCCAACTTTTCCCTCTCCTCCGCTCGTCCCCCCCCCTCCCCCGCAACCTCTCCCTCCTTCTTCGCTTGAGTCATAAATAACTTAAACAAATCATACATAATTTATCCGACGGTGATAACAAGGGACTTTTTTAATGAACGGCTGAGGTTGGGGGGGGGGGGGGAAATGAAATGCAAACTATAATTTTCGAAAAGTTGCGCCGATAACGAAATAAGACGACGTCGGCAAAGTTAATTACGTTACTTGACGTAAACTTTCTTGCACGCCGGGAGAAAATTCTGGTTAAATTTACTAAGCTTCTGACATTATACATTCCCGGGGCACGAGGCAGAAAAATGTTTTAATCTTGATTGAATTGATTCCCGAAAATTTGGCCATCTGTATCTTTCGGCCGGTATATGCCCGTAACATGAATTTTAATAGACGTTCACTATAAATTATTCGAATTCAATTTTAAATTCAAATTCGGCTTTACTGATGCATAGATTCGAGTTTTCGACTTCGAAAGATCGGGGGGAAACAAAAATATTATTTATTTTCGATAACTACCGCGCTTAAAACGAAATTCCCAATTTCATTAATCATTCATTCGGTAAAATTCATTGACAAAAATTGAAACATCGATTTTCAATACGCATCGTGAATTAAGTGTATTAACTTTCAGGCATTTCGTCATTCGATCGTCATTTTCAATATACTTCAAATAAATATCACAATGAATGAAACATGATAATTATTTGTGTTGAATAAAGTATTACAAACTAGCGGCAAATTACTGAAAACCGGTGATTGCAAATCAATAGAAGAGAAATTGAAATTATTGGTTCGATCGGGTCGGGCGAATGAAAACCAGCAGTACTACGCAAAAAAAGAGAAACAAAAAAACCTTTAGCAGCAATACGGATTTGAAACAGACCGATATGCAAAATCGATTTGTGTAATCTGCCCCCGAAAACAATGAAAAAGCACGGAATTCCCAGTAGACGTCGTTACGATATCAATAGAGCAAATAATTTTCTCCCTTCGACCTTTGTGTAAGGTCAAAGTGACTTGGATCTTTTTTTTTTTTTTTCTTCTTACCTTCTGAAGATCAAATAAAGAAATGTTCAGTGGTATATAATTCTTAAATCGAATTTTCCATCTTGGTCAATCTTTATCAAAGCCGAGTCGGCGTTGTGTGCTTTTAACCTCTTCAGCCTCTCATCTTCGGTGCAAAAATTAAGTTTCCAATTCCACAGTTCTATCGTGCTTTTTCCCCACTTTTTCATTATTTTTATTTTCATCAGGCGAATAGTACGACTGCACGGTGGAATTTAATTTTTGTTTTCTTATAAAATATACCGAGAATAGTATATTACTGCCGAGGGCACCACTGCGTTCGACGTTACTTTACAGATTAGGGGAGTGGATAGTAAAGTGGAATTTACAGCCCGAGGAGCGGTTAATTCAACTGTTGTTCGCTATTTTACTAATTCTTAAAATTTATACGATTATTATATAGTTGATTGTGATCATTCTAAATTGTTCATAATCAAAACGAGCAAGTCTAGAAGTTAAAAACTGCGGGCAAAAAGTAATAAAACAAGAAAGAGAAAACTTTCATATTCGAATTTTACATCGTTTCATTGAAATGAAAATTTACTCGAAAAAAAGGTCTGTGTAAAAGGATCTGTTTACAATGAATTAATCGGGCTAAATCCGAAAGTATTTTTTTAACGCGATCAACTTTTCGTAATAATCGTCTTCCCTTGTTATTAAACCGCTTTTGCAGAAATTTAGTTAAAATAACGTTAAAATGTGATTCGCGGTCGTGCACGTTTGCAAAAAATGATTCGCAATGGGGTGAAAGTTCTGCATTGCGATTTAACGTTAAAATGTTAAAATGAAGCTGAGATTTGTTGGACGTACCTCTCGATGCTGCTATTCGGAGTAGCGTCACGCGACGCAGAGCGACGCGATGCCGGCCGTTACGGTTTATTGCGTTCCACCGGTAGGCGCCACTTAGCCTTTTCGTGTCTCACGATCCTCTCGAGAGATACGCCGTGACTGCGCGCCGCTTACGTCCCCGTCGCAGTCCCGCGGGTCGCTTTAATGGCTACTGCTGGCGAATCTGTTCCCGCTAAATGTCGCTGCTCTTTTTTCCCCACCAACCTATAACCCATTATTAATGCATTATTGAGTCGTGTGCAACGATTAATAGCACGTTTTCGATCTCGTTTTCAAAATCACCTCGTGAAAATGAAAAGTGCTACGTCCTTTACATACCAAATCGCATATGACACTTTGTTGTTTCACTTGTATCGGATAACGTCTATGCTTCAGATATATTTTCATGCCAATGTTTTCATTGAATAGAATCTGTTAAAAATATCGTGTCTCATTTCTAATAACGTAATTAAAAGTTCAAAAGTTAATGCTGTACACGCAGAGAAATGTTTTGTCAATATAACCAAATTTTGGTAATATTGACAAAATGGTTTTGTTGATATTTAAGCAACAAAAATATTTTGTTAAATGATACAAGTGTATTTGTATTCTTATGCTTCGTTAATACAACGCATTTCTTTTGTCGATTTGACAAAATTATTTGAATGAAAACTATGATTTTTTTTTCAATGCAACGAAATAATTTTGCAGATTTGAAACATGAGATAATTTGTTTCAACAAAACTTTGTAATCAAAGTTATTTTGTTGATTCAATGCAAATTTTAATTTCATTCAACAAAATACTACATGAAGATGAACAATATTGACTCAACAAAATTCTTTTTGTTGTTTTAAATATACATTTCTCTGCGTGTAAATATATGACAGTGGGAGAATGGTTTTAATCGTTATCATCGTGATTTGATATGCTTGGACTTGCTTTTGAAGATTCAATAAAAAATCTGCTGTTCTTTTATATTTGATTTCTTGGACAAAGTCACATTTTATACATAATTAACTTGTAGCATGTTACGTAGCTTTAATCCCGTACTTGTTATAAGTTATTTATGAAATGCACGAGTTTCATTTAAAAGTTAAACAGTGATAATGCTATCCAAAACAAAGATTGTATAAATGATGTAACAGCAACGCGTATTTTGAAATGATAAAGTAAAACAACTAAAAAAGTAAAAGTGTAAAATGTATCTAAAAAATCTGCACCAAACATTCTTCGCAGCATATTTCCACATCATGTCAGTGACCCCTCAACGTTTAACTCCAATTTCACCGAATGTTAAAAAAATTGCCTGCACTGGAAGACAGATATCGGCAAAAAATATCGAGCGCTTTGTTCCAGTATATCTTTCATACTTCACTTGAGAAATCGTTGAAAAGTTACGTTTTATTTCTGTTCTGAAATTTCATATCTTGTAAAATATCGATTCGTCAAAATCCGCGGCCCCGTTTCCGGCAAAAGTCACGTCCGTTGATCCGAAATAAAAGCGTCATCGAAACAACATTACTAATATTCGCGTTCCAACGGGCGGAACGAAAAAGGCACGAAAATAGAAATAAAATGCATTTCATTTTGCAATGACCGTGCAATATTGACAAGCCCCGTCGAGCAATCAAATTTGTCGGAAAAAGCCGACCAGTTGTTTGGACTTTTACGTGACTTTTACAAGCATCGCGGCAGAAATGTGCGCGATGCCGCGTAGACTTGCATCACCTCGCACGCTATCGTCAACAAATATCTGAAATCCAACCGAGAAACGCGCGATCTCTCGCGGCGTACCGGATACCAGCATACGCGGAAACTATTATAACCGATAAAAGATTAGACGCTTACACCTGCCACAACATCAACTTTCGGCCTGACGTCAGCTCGAGTTTGCTTGTTTATTTATTTGTCAGCTCCGCTAAAGTTATGACAGACATTGTTAAATAATGCGTTTTTCGAAATTGCAATTTGATGTACACGTAGACTCGAAAAAACGTCTGCTTGAATAACAGAATTCATGCAATTGCGTACAGCCAACTTGGTTCATGATTGTAAATATAAAACTTTCGTGTATATAAATAAATATATATATAAATAACCCCCGAATAGAGTTCATGCCATGTAAAAATATGTATACAATTTTAAAGTGAAAATTGTATAATGGTTTGATAAAATAGTTTGCGCCGTAATCAAAAATACCGAAAATTTCAAACACTTTGTGAATCTCCACGTGGAATGCTGCGAATTTCGGCACGGATTACGCACCGAAAGACACCGAGGAATGCTGATCGATACATTTTTTTCCAGCGGCAAGTGTCCTTCAAAACTACTCCGGGGTAGCCTGTGTGCTAAATTAACCACATCGCAATAAAAATACTCGAAATGTTTGCATAGGGTAAGAGAAAGCAATTATACCCCGAAGAAAAGAAGAAGAAAAATAATTACAAACAGATTTTGACGCAGTCTTGCGGTATTTATTCATTCAATTTCCCTGTTGCGAGTCACTTCAACATTTTGCTCAAATGGTGATTTAATCGCTCAAATGCGGCACGAATGTGAGGTAATTAAAATTGCTTAAAGGTACAGCTCAAGGCGAACTTTTTTCCCTCGTTTTCAATTTTTTTTTCTCTTTTTTTTAAGCGTTTTCTTAATGACCTGATATTAATTTGCGCGAAAATTTAAACGAATGAAAAAGTGCACAGAAATAAGATAACTAGTAAAATGATAAACAAGCAAGCGCGCTTTTTATTTTGTGCTCTGGTTTTGAAAAGGGTTGTAAATCGTAATTTATTCCCATTGAACAAGACCATCTTATTCCTTTTCCCTCTTCCCTGCTCGCCCATTTATCCACGTAATTGATACGTAGCAAACAAAAACTCTAATTGTGTCAACCAGTGGCCGCCAACCTGGACTGCGCCAACAACCCGGGCATTCAGCACACAACCTAAAGATTAATTCCTATCTACGCCACTTTCCCAACAACACTTTATCCTCCAAAATTAATATTACCTTATCATCTCAAACAATCCACACCGGCATGTCGCTATAAATTTGCCACCGCGTTACATGTAAAACTTTAAGACTTGGCCCACGAAATTACCGCGCGGAATGTTTTCAATTATAATCCCCGAAAACGCATAATCTTAACATATAATCAAACGAAATTGCCAGAAAAATTCCATTACATCAACTGTTATGACTGCGCAACATGCTTTCAGCGGGGAAAAAGTCGGATAATTTTACACAAATTACGGCATGTGAAGTTATAAATCACTTTTATCATTAATTTCACTTGAAATTTAAATGGAAACTTTCAAAGAAAGGTAATTTCTTTCGCAACTATCTTTTCTTCGTCGTTTTCATGTTTCAACATTAAAATCGACGTCTGCAAATAACTTTTCTTACATTTGTCAAACTGATATTATTACACAGCGCCGATTCTAGGATTGTTATAAAATATATAAAAAACTAAGATTAGGTATAAATGTACATTTCGTTAATTATGGTTAAAATAAAAAATTTTTACCAATTTGTATTAAAAACGAAAATCATAACATAAAAGAAAAAACTTTAATAAATTTGATTCAACGGATCCCTGTCATCAAAAAACGAATGATGAGTTTGAATATGACGAGCTGCTCGGAGGGTAGTTTCTCTGTAATTTAACGTGCATTTTGTCGAGTGTAGCGTTACATTTTACGATTCAATCGAAAAAGTTTGCGCTCTCGCTTACTCCGCAATAAAAGAGCATCGCGTGCGTAAAACAGGCATCGAAACGGCCAAATCGGAAGGCGCGTTAAATATATAGCCACGTCTCACGAGCAGATTTGATAAGCCCGGCACTTGTTTGCCAGCAAAAAGGGAGCTTAATAAATTCTATAAGTAGAAAGTAACCCGATGCAAGCTTACACAAATTGAGCTAATCGAAGCACGGTAAACACGAAAGCTCTTAGTGAAACCAAAGTTTATATGCTTGGCCAAGTGCACGTGACGCTAAGCTGCATTACGCGATGCTGCGCTACACTGGCGATAAGCTTCGAGAACAAACAATGCACTTTGCTTGCGCTGATGCCACATATCACGGTCTGTTGGTGCATTGTACGCAGTAACATGAAAAACTTCGGGACTTTGCATACTCATACTAGTGCGCCTGTTGCGTTTTCTATTTTCTTTTTCTTCTTTTTTTTTCTCTCCCCGTTTGCGTCCCGCGCACGGAGAAAAAACTTGCGGGACACAAACTTTCACTTTGAAAACAGTCGCGTTTGATCGTGCACGCTGCAGCGAATTAATGGCGTCAAAATTAACAGTCCTACGAGCGACGCTGAAATGCATCGTAGCCTCGAAAGTCACAGACGTCGGAGTCGCCATTTCAAGAATTCCACGCCGATACCTTTCAACACGGTTTCTGTATTCTCATGTTTCGTGGTATACAATTTGGAATTCTCGTTATCGCTTTTGTAAAAAAAAAATCCTATAAGATTACATTGTAACGTAATAAAATTGAAAAGATTTTCTTAAGCACAGAGAGAGAACACACATACTTGAAACAAAATATGTATATTTTATCATATATTTTAATTCGAAAGTGGAGAGGGCGTCCACTGTACTTGTATAATATTCAATATTTAAATAAATGTATTCATATTACATTGAAGATGAGTTTATAAAATCTTGAATTTCAATCTAATTTTAATTTACTCTAAATGCAATCAAATTTATTTTAATGGAAAGAAAATGTTCCATGCAGCACTCTTGGCAAGAATTTCTCAAGTTTTTAAGCTGTTTATTAGATTTGCATGCACATACCCTTAACACAACGTATTTTAATATTTATGGAGAAGGAAAATTTATTATGCGTAAACCGCATTTAAAAAAGAGAAAAAAAATGGAAATTCAACAGTTCCTAAACGTTTGAATCCGATTATGATAATCATTTTAATTGTCTCGAAAATATTCGAAGTAATAACAATATAAAATCGAAACGCCGTTGTAAATTGTTTTCATTTGCGCGAATCAGTTAGGTAGTCGCGAAAAAATAAGTGGACGAATGACTGAAACAGTTCGGAGGTGCGATGCATCGACAAGGTTAATATTTGTTATTTGGAAGCCGGCTCTCAATTTTTACGTTGATTGGTATTGTGCGCGCAGCGACACCTATCTCTTTCTCGCTTTCACCCCGAGCGTCTGCGCTATCTTTCTTTCGAATCGGCCCCCCGGTCCGTCCGGCCTCGCCTCGTTTCTAGCGTTTCCCTCTGACCTCTCGTTTTCTCTCAGGGACCTTAACTGAGCCGAACTACGTACAAGCAAGTTCTGTACGTGACTCACACCCCGGCACCATTTCGCTCGTATCGGAACGAACGTACAAAAGCTTCACCGTCAAGCACCACTCTTATCGGCCATTTCCGAGATGCACACCACTTAAGTACGAATCGAGTAACCCGAAGTGCTAGCACATTAAACCTCTGGCGGCTCAATGGAAATTTTTGAATAGACGCTGCAGGACCCCCTATTTTTTCGCGCGCGACAAAACTCGCAGACTACGCACTTTGCACTTTTTGCCTTCCACCAGATAATCACGGAATCAGAGAAAACCTTTACCTGGACATGCAAAAAGTTTTGTTTCTTCTTTTTTTTTTGTCTTCTTTCAATAAATTACGATTGCTTCCAGACTGCATGCACTAATTCCACAATTGTGCATGATCCAAGTCCATAGTGTAAACAATCGCAAATAAGCACAGGCGAGTGTAAATTGAAATAAAGTGGCACATCTTTTGAAACGCGTCGACACATTAGCGGCTATTTTACGAAATTTTAAAATACCAAAAGTATATAGTGGCAGTCGTAATTCGACTGCAAATGTAAGTAGATTGGAAGCGGACGAGAAAAAAGGGCAAAACAAAAGAAAACAAAGGCAAAAAGAGGAGAAAAGAGAGAGAGAGGAAAGAAGCACCGTTGCGTAAGATAATAGTGGCGCAGACAGCTCCGTGCACAAAATAATACAAGTTTAGGGAAAAACGTGGATGAAAGAGAGAGAGAGAGAGAGAGAGCGGAGGAGGAAAAGAGAAAGAGACGTGAAGAGAGAAAGCGGCGTAATTCATATGAACGCAAACTAAAAGGACATAGTTTTAACTTTTCTGCGTCTGTTCATCAAGGGATCTCTTCTCTCGTAGCGGGATTCCGCCGCGCCAAACTTGGCATACTGTCAGACTAGATATAACGCCGGTGTTGCTTATATAAAATAGCCCCGAATAAATTTGTTGGATTTAATTTTTAAACGAGTCCACGCGGTTGAGACGCCACTGCCGGATAGATTTGCCAGCGGATTTCACAACGGCTGCACGCGGGAGGAATTTATTTTACGACCGTGGAGCAATCGGAATTGTTCGTTGTCACGGCTTCTGCGCAATTTTTCATACCGAATGTTCAGTTTTACGTCAATATTTAAATCCGACGCTTGATTTGTAATGATAAATTCAGAGTTGTGGGCGAGAAATCGCAAATGTAAAGCAGCGATTCGTCAATCGTTTGTGGAACGTCGTTCGTTGAATTAATTTATCGATAATTATTTTTTATGAAATGTGATGTTTGAATGTTCCATCTATGAAATGTTTTAAAGGAGATATTGCTTGCTGTGTAATGATTGTTTGAATGATTAATAACTATAATGATGTTTTATAATTTTAATTTTTTTTCTCTTGTTTTTAAAAGCAAAGTCATAAAAAATAGGGAACTCGCTAAGTATCTTATGCGTTTGTCGAGGCCGTATAATAAGTAATACGTAATAAAAGTTATGTGATTTGACATGACAGGCACCTCATAAGTCGAGCATTATAAAATGATTGGAAATTTTTAATAAAATATTTAACTTAAGATACTTATTTTTAAGCACTTCTAACACCTATCGTTATGAAATATGATATCGTCATTTAACGACGCGCATTTAAAATTTTATTTATTACTGTTTTACCGATTAAATTCTCCAGGCAAATATACGAGTGTCATCAAATGTAACTTTCGTCGTCGGTTTTAATCGATGCACAACAATTTTACATTTCCTCAAGTTAAAACATCGGACAATTTTTCATTAACTATTAATTGGATTAATTATTTTATTGAACAGAATCTAAACAGTGCAACAGATTATTTACAGTTTAAAATCATAGCAGAAGACGCGCAAGAGCGTTCGTTTCGTTTATCTTTCCCAGTTTTTCAGTGTATTTTTGACATTGGCGCGAATATTCGAAATTTGTATTCACAATAAAAGAAATCCGCCATCAAACAAAATGGGCTATATAAAATTGTTATATTCAATTTTTAAGCCAGCCGCGGGCACAGCTAAATTCCCTCGCAATGGATTCCCGCGGCAGCTTTACAGTCAAATTAAATTTAATCACAGCCGCCGTCGGAATAACATTTAAAGATGGAAAATGCACAGCGACGTACGCAGCACTTCCGGTGAATCGATTCCTTCTTTCCTCGCAAAGCGCTATTTTATTACGACGTACCTCGCGATCCAGATCGATATTCCACTTTCTTCACTTGATGGCTTTGCGAGGAATCAATAGCATTCGCAGCTTTAAAAGCTTTTTCTGTATTATCCTTTCTCCACGTTCTCACATCCATAACGCCTTGCTTAATGATCAATGCAGAAACAATATAAAATCGGTTATTCTCGCAAGATGGCTCATAATCATTCTTTCTCACCTTTCCGCTTGTTCTTTTACTTTGCCTTATTGTTTTTTACCTCCTTGCTTCTTGTTACGATAAACAAATTCATATATAAATTGTTGTGTAATATTACTACAAAAAAAAAAATAATTCTGTTAAATATGGCTATAGCTTACCGGAAAAGAAACTGCTATTCAGAAACTGATTACCGAACTTTAGACATTCTTTTATCAAACGTTCAATAACCGAAGAATATTAATTTTCGATTCAACTTTCAAGTTTGTTGTAATAACAAAAGGTAAATAATTCTGAACTAGTATCAATATTTAAGTTGCTTTTAGTTACGATTGAAGAATAAAAATTATGAATTTATAATCGCAAAATTGGACCGGCAATTAAAGAAGCATCGTTTTCCTTTATTTTTACGAGCAAAGAAAATGTCTTCGTGATAAGAATTTGGAGTCCAAGTATTGCAATACCAATGCCCTACTCACACGTAGTAAAAAGAACGGCTGCACGTAAAAGGGTCTGCCATTATGATGATATCCTCGTGTCATAAAATTTACGCGGGGAATAGATACGCAACGGTTTTATATTAAAGCCGCGCCGCGAATTGCCAATTTGCAATCTTTTAAATCCTGATCTCGGGCTTCCGTCCGACCTTTGCGGCCGTTGATTAATAATTACGTCCGAATTAACGTAATGAAATGGCCCACTTGTGCATTTCAAGACAGAAGAAACTGTTATCAATATTAACCCTTCGTTAGTCGCATTATGAGCAAATCTTTCAGTACAAAGAGAATTCCAAGTGTGACTATTACTATGCAAAAAAAAGGCAGTTTTAATTTTCTATAATTAGATTCTTTTTACACCTTTCACCAAGAGAGTATGTAATTTATATTATTTTATATAATATTTATTAAATTGTTTTATTATTAATAATAAAATTAAATAATTATTTACGTCTCGCTTGCATAAATTTGACAATGTTATAATCTTCACAAATGTTATACTTCTAAAAACATCTAGTTGTAATGATTAAAATTCATCGTTGGTGAACAACCTTGTTTTTATTTAGCCAAGAAGAATTCGTTTATAGTAAAAACAATTCAACTGTCACAGAGAGATTTGTCTTCTGTCAGTTTGATAATGCACATTGTGCAGTATGTCGAAAAGCAACAAAAAGTTAGTTTTTTATTACCAACAATAGACTTGGAAAACAATAAATTAATTTTGATTATATATACACCATCTTTTTTGCGAGAGTGTTTTTCGAGAAAGCTTAACGGTAAACTGTCTTGTTTGCTATTAACATTAACTGATTCATCAATATTTTATCTCACCACTTTATTATTTTACGCATTATTTATCATTTTAATTTTCTGACGTGATTACTTCTGACGTGATGTCTCAATTAAACGAAGAATGATAATTGTTTGTATAACGATAGATTAAATTCACTTACCAATTAACATCAAATTATTATATTCATTATTACATTCACCATTAATAATTTCCATTTCAAATTAATCATTTGATTAAAACTCAATTTACTTTCGGATTAACTTCAGACGTCTTAATTAGAACACTGTTACAAGTAATCATTTCAATATCACCGCCACGAGAACGTTGTACGAGACTTGGAATAATTTTCTAATGATTTTACTTCATTTCCTCTATTTTTCATTTCAGGAATACTCTAGTAGACGATGATATTGATAAAACACTCGCACGATCCCGTGCAGAAACGGAAATTTGACTTTCCTCAATGAATAAATTATGATATGTCAATTAAAACTGGCGGAACGGTGTTATATGCAGCGGACGATAACATACTATTATCAATTTCCATCGGACTAATTTGCATTTTCATTATACGAGTACCATAGAAAACTCAAACAAATTTTGAATAACCACTTCTCCACCGTGCTTTTATTACTCCTTTTTCGTCTGTTAGTATAAAGAATATTTGTACTATTCATTTTCAATTTTACTAATATAACGATCGTTGGAATTAAATTCCATTGATACTGTACATCAAAAAAGTACATTCTAGAGTTTCGCGATGTAACAACAGATTACGGACTTTGATTAGATAAAATGTTGTTAAAAGAAAAAAAAATATGAAAACTGCGAGTGAGCGTAATTTCATCGCAACTGTCGTTCGTTAATTAACACACGTTATTACCTTGACAAAAGTGTAACGCCAATTTCAGCCATGTCAGGGAACCACGCGCAAGCCTCACTGTTCCCGATCGGTAACGCATGAGTAATTGCGAGCCCCACTAAAAACATGAAATACGCAAAATGAACCGTTCCACGATCGTAAACTCAAAGCTTTTTGACGGCGGAAAGCAAATTTTCAATATATTAAAGAGTAAATGGCGGAATATTTTTCCGGCGAAATAATTTGAATGTCAAAAGCACTGACGATGCTTTCGTTAATCATTTTCAAACAATCGCGAACATTCGTCCCCTCCCTTTGGACGTAAAATTGTAATTAGGCGACAACATAATCACACTAATTTACGCCGCTGCGCATATCGCGCAATGATTTGTTGCGACGAACAAGATATCGAGAATGACTTGGAAAATCGATCGGAACGGGTTGCGGGAAAAACGCGCGTGGCTTTTCGAACTTGCGATGGATGATTGGAGCGGTAACGTAAGTGCGTGTTACGCGTGGCTTGGCATTTACATTTGAAGGCACGCTAATGACGCGAAAGCGGACAAATGGTGTTTAGGCGCGAAATTGAAATTGCTACGCGAATATATGCGCATCGATTTTTCCGCGCGCACTTGGATAATGGAGCCGGCCATTGAATACCGTGCAAACGGTTTGGCGAGATATCGCGAGACCGTCGCCGATACATCTGCCATTGTCCGGCGCTTTCAATTCTCGATTCGTATTATGTTAGGAGCGCTGAGTGAAGTGAAAGGGCCTCGCGGAGATTAATTTTCAATCGCTATTATATGATACATAATTCCTTACGTTAATCTGTAGTAATAGCGCCGGAGACAAAAGACGTTGTATCGGAAAACAAAATGGCCGATGGACTCGCCACCAAAGAGCAAACAGTTTACTCGAAACGAGTCACCGAGAATTACGTAAGGGGGATTAAACGTCACCAAGTTGTCAATTTTAATCAAGCGTTTGATTATTTTGCTTCGGAGAAATAACAATATAGATACATATGATCGGAAACCGTGCATGTAACAATGTTTGTCCTGAATTGTAATTTAACTTGAGTTTGACAAATTTCACTTTAATTGTATTTTTATGAAATAAAGTCTGTTAATAATAAAAAACGTTGTTGAGATACAGCTAAACAAGGTTGTATACATCAAATGATGATTGTAAATCAGAAATGCTCACATCAGATTATCGTTAGCCGTGATCCCCAAAAGTAAAATCGCGAATGATCAAACTTAATTGGAATTTATCAACAACTGATCTAATCTAATCTAATTAAATTTGATGCATTTTATCAGTCAGGTAATTACTATTTCTACATTAGTTATTTATAAATTATAATCATAAGTGATCAGTTATGGTCGCAGGGAAATCAATAATTTCCACTCGAATAGATTCGAACATTCGATGACCAATGAATCAATAAAGTTAATTAACAATAAATCGAATTACCAATAATCGAGTTCTTTTTGATAATAATCTCACACATTGCAAATACTCGTTAATAGCAATTGTTAAACCAACGTAACTGATTTGTCTGTGCTTAATTTGTAGATTCGTCGTAACGAATAATAGAGTATTATAAATCGTGTTTGACCTCATACACTGAGAAAAGTTAACTAGATATTTTCGGAGTATAAACGATAGTGTAGCTCCATTCTTGTCGTCGCATAAAAATTCCTGTTTTTAAGAGAGAATTATTGCGATACAACTGTAAACTATTCCGCTTCAACGGCAGACATTTTTTTTAGTGAAAAAAAAATATATATATATATCTCTGTAAAAACAGGGATTTTCATCTAACGACGAGTATGAAACTGCGCTGAACGGTAATCGTTTCCAGACTATTTCGGTGTACAGCAAATGCGCTTTTTTTTATTAATCTCTGAAAACTGTGAATAATCGCTTCTAAAAACATCAAATTATATCAAACAGACTACTTCCAATCACGGACATCCCAATATTGTTAAATAATTTCAAATTATGACAGAAGAAGACGGTAGAATTTTTCGTTACTTTTTTGAACAGCTTTTTTTGCCCAAAATGACAAACTTTTGGAACGGAGTGGGGGGAGGGGGGGCGTCAGTAATCTACTTTCGAAAAAGCCTTTTCTGAAACTCGTTTAATTTGCGAGGCGAATAATCCGCAGGGGGAAAAAACAGCGGCTCATTAATTACCACCTGGCACAATGTTAAGAACGCGACAAATAAATTTGACTAGCGGCTCGCGGGCGAGAGGAATCGCGACAAGTTGATAAATACGCGCTACGAAAGGCGCGGCAGCGGCGCCGGGCATAAGTGCGCGTCGTGCATTCATATCGCGGGCGGGATTAACCGAGATGCGAAAACAAAACGCTTGCATTCGACGTGGAAATATTTCATGCGGCGTTAAGAACCCTCGAGTTGTAACACGGCCGCGCGCTCGTTCGCGCGCGCGCGCGCGCCTTTCGTTAAACATCTCGTCGGTGGACGATTCGATGAAAAATGTAGAACGCGAGGACGCCGAAATAAGCATCGTTTTATCCTTTGTTTGCGTTTACCGAAAATTACTTCCGCATGCGCCGTAATCCGACGGTAAAAAACCCGGACGTGGCGCGCTTTCGTGAATGCTCTCCAAGTTGAATGTCAAACAAAATGTTGAACGTTTCAATGTTATTTACTTGAATCGTAACCCTGAAACGGAATGAAAATGTCTACGCGGAGAACTGAGTATTTCGAATATCCGCCGAAAAAAGCATACAAATTCAACATTTTAATCGAACGTTTCAACTTGGGCACAAAAGTCAATTTTTCTGTTTTCGTAAAGAAATTTACTTTAACTTCATCTTGTTGAGGAAGAAGGATAAACATTTTTTAAAGTGAAGTTGAAAAAAATGTAAAATCGACTAATGTGATTAATTAGTAAGTTGCCCGATCAATTAATTTGTAAGAGATATTGATTGTATTCTATATTAATTAATGTATCATTGAGATTAGTAGAGTTATTGTGAATATCATTATAAGTTTGTTCGTTTAAATTCAACAAATAATTAAAGTGTATTAATTAAAATACTTTACAGAAGCTTTGGCGTCGTTAACATAGTGTTATCAATACTCTGGAAACCTATTTCTCAGATGCCACAGGAGCTACTTTGCATATCAAGGAAATCCTATGTTGCACGCAGAAATACTTTCACTATAATACATACACAAAAAAAGAATTATAATATACGAAATTTTTAACGAAAACTACGAAAAGTAAATACTAAGAAGTGTGTGGTACGAAGAAGTATCAAGTTTTCGCGACTCTCAGCAAACCACTCCTCATTCATTACCACTCATTGAATATTTCCTATCGATCATTTTTGAGCCCGATAAAAGTTTTATGCCACATTTCCTTTATTTATGACATTTAAATTGCACGCAATTGCACTTTCAGCGCTTGGTATTCATAATAGCACCGAAAACTCGAATTCGGCAAACGATGGAAAACACTGATAGTCGCACGTCTTCGCGCGTACAATTCATAATAAAAGTAGCGAGGTACACGTTATCTCGGGGAATGAGCGAATAAAAAAGAATGAAAATAAATTGTACGCCGTCGCGAAAATATTGCGCCCCATAATAACGTTAATATTGAGAGCTTAAAGCGCGTTGCTGCGGGAATCACGCTCTTTGTCGCGCGTTTCATTGCTTTTAGAGTGTGTAATGTCAAAAATAAATGTAGACTTAATGCACTGAAAAAGTAATGCATAATTTTATATGTACATCCCCCTTCCCCCCCCCCCCCCCCTGCCCCCACGCCCCCCCCCCCACCCCCCCCCCTTCCCCCTCTCCTCCTTTCCCCCCCCACAAACACCTTTCGCACACCATAGCCCCCCCTCTTCTTTATTAATTTCCATTCCTTTTTTCCTAAAATAATATTCTATGTAAGATTATTGTGTTTTGTATTTTTCTTCACACACTCACACAACTCTAAACATTTACGTCGGTGTGTTAAAGAAAAGTAACATGACATAAGTAAAG
>JABFOV010003360.1:0-16633 GCA_022817685.1 Aradophagus sp. ZL-2020
CGAGTGCGTGATCAGCACGTCTTGCCATGACACCTGGGTCTGTATGCTTGCGCATGTGGCTACAGACCACTCTATACCGCACAATGCGCTCGCTCCGTACGGCACGGCCAGATGACGCGCTCAAACTGCGAGGTGGGGTGGCGGTGCAAAGGACAGGTGTGGGGGGGTGGTGGGATGTGGGGTGGGGGTGTGGGGGGGGGGTGGCGGGGGGGGGGGGGGGGGGGGGGGGGGGGGGGGGGGGGGTTTAGAAGCGAAAGAGTGAGGCAGGGCTGTGGAAACGGGGCGCGGCGGGACGTCGGTGTCGGCGAGGTCTGATTACGTATTTACCAGGAGCGAGCGGAATAGAAGAGAAAATTCGCTCGTCGGTTCCGCGACATCACGGACGGCTGTGCGACGGCTTGAATTATGCATGGACATGGCTTGCCTGTGACTCGTATTGTTTGCCGTCCGTGCGCCATCTGATTCTCGCGATCTCGTCGTTAGGAAGTTCCGCGCAGAAATGTCGAACAATTCTACCGTATATCGATACTCACCATCATGCGATGATTAGGGCTGATCGCCGTTACGAAGATAAACATCGCCGCGATCGAGATCTGCGCCTTGTGATAGCGTCAGGGTACGCTTATGGTGGCCTTGCGGCTTTGCGATACCGCTTCGGGTCCAGTGTTTGTTGTATTCCGAACTAAATGGCAATGACCATTTTTTCGCTTCTGTCTCGAAATTATCTGTTTTGTCCTATTTAAACGAAGAAACGGGTATCTAGAGGGTAAAGTTTTAAAGTACATGATTGGAGATTATGAAAATTTCAATATCATAACGTGAATGAAACACTTATTTTTTTAATTCGTTTTTCTTTGATTTTTATTTTTTTTTGTTTTTTTGAAAAAGCAATGTATGAGTATTTTGAATAAATATCGACAGGGGATTGTAGAGAAATTATTTTATTATAAACGAAATTTAATCATTAACGTAGGAGGTCCCTAGCTAAAGTTTTTTTAACATTACTTTTTTTCGGATAGAATAGTAGACACTTTAATAACTCATAAACTTATTTTATACTTTTATGATTGAAGAACTTTCTGCTGTGAACGTTTTATGGGGTGTAAATAGAATATTACACGTAAAGACACTTTTCTTGCTCATAAGTACCGAGAATATCCTTTATTATTCATATAAATCGTTTTATTTGTCTATCCTTCGAAAAATTTTTATAGCTTGCGTATGAACACACCTTGTTTTTTCCGCCAGTAAATTCAATTTAGCCAATTTATATTATTTTCAAAAACGTCTCACCGCTTTCGCTAAAGAAAAACTGACCTGTATATCGGACGCTGCGTTTGTTTCGTTTGTTGAAAACGTAGCTTGGCAAAATGTAGACGCGGTCGCTGAAACGCTAATGTATTGCCGGATTTCACGTTCTAAGCTGTGGCTGTTGCGAATCCTGTGGGAAATGCAGCAATGGGAACCGAGAAACTTTGCAGTTTTACATCTAATCTATAAATTTTATTTGTTTTCTTCTATTATTTTTCCTCTCTGCTACATCCGTAGAAAATCCTGGGAAAATGTTCACGGCGCCGCGCGCTCGCTTAAAAGCCGCTGGATATACCGAGAAATAAATTTCTCCGCTCGAACACGGCGTACGTAGAATTTAAATTTTGACACGTTTATCGCGCGGTCATAAGTGCCGGGGCACAATCGCTGAAACGGTAATTGAAAATTGACTCACGTCGCAATTTCGCCAGCAAAACACGATTATCGAAAAAGAAAAGTATTTCCTCGGGAGCGGGTGCGCGTTTCGGGGCCCAAATTCGCAACATTCCGTCGAGAATTCGGGGACACTTTGTAAGTCGCGGCGGAGGCATCGCAAAGAAAAGACAAATGGGGCCAATCTCCTGAAGTCTTATGAAAATTTAGCTAGCAAGCCCTAAATCTCATTAAAAGACGTAGTTCACCGCGGGGCGGCGACCGAGGGGGTGCTGACTGCAGGGATGCCACTCTAATTACCTCGCGGGCCGATAAAAAAAAGGAAAAGGGGGAAGAAAAAAGGAGGGCAGGGGGGCGAAAAAAGAACGCCGGGCACGAGGGGAAGAAAAAAGCGAATTAAAGAAAAGAATGAGGCGGGCCGAGAGTAGGCTGCTCGTGACAGCTAGCTAATCGAGGTGTTTAAGAGTCTACACTGATCGTCGTTGCCTCGTTAAAACGAGGGCGTTTTGGGAGTGGATGGTCGCCTTCTTTTGGACCAGCGTGATAATAGGGTCGAGAGGGAGCAGAACAGGAAATATAGCAAGTGAAAAATGCCACATCTTACTCGCGTGATTTACCGTTCCTTCAGCGCATTTTGCATACTGATTCCCGCGGAGATGAAACGAAATTACATTTGCATCGTCCACGCGAGCGCGCGCCGGTAATTCCGAGGTGATATATTTGATTATTATTTCTTTCCTCCTTCCTTTTCCCTCGCGATTTCTCGCTGACGGCTCTTTGACTGGAATTCCCGGCTACAAAAGGGTATCAAGCGCTGCCGGGATCGGCCAACAATTGAAACCCGATGGTCCGCCGAGGTTTTATTTTTATCCAGAGATGATCATTAATTATTTCCACCGTTGTCTTTATAAACGACTTCGCGGCTCGGTATCGATGTTTGGCTGTGTGTGAATGAATTATTGAACTGTCGTGCGAGACGATGCGCTAAATGTAACAGTTTTTTCATTATCTTCCTTTCACACCCGCGCGAACGGCAAAACGGCACAGAATTAAAGATAAATACATAATTAAATAAAGTTCGCCTCCTTCACCTCTTTTTCTCATTGTTATCTCTGATCGGTCGCCGGCGACTACTGCGACGAACCCAATATTTTATTTATTCAGATAGCGGGGCTGCTGCGAGCGAGATGCCTCGCCGGGTGGCGCGGGCGAGAGTGAGACGCGCAAAAAGTAATCAAGGGTGCGCTAATGGGAGGTCCGGCTCCGTTTCCACGCGAGAGTCTGGGGCAACCTTTTTTCTCCTCCTTTTTTGTTTTTCTCCGCTTTTTTCCCCTCTTTTCTTCTATAATTACACTACCTACCTACCTTACTCAGAATAAATAACACAGATTAAATGTGTCTAGTTACATAGCGATAGTAATATCGCTTAACTCTTTATTGAAGTTTACTTCTGAAACGGACAATTATTTTCGATACAATGTGCTCTCAAATCGTTTTAAAAACAATCGTGGTTTTCGAGTAACTATTGAATTATGAAGTTCAAATAAATATTTTAGTTTAAAGAGTTTTGGGTTCAAAATTCTTCTAACCATACGAAACAGTTTGCGTGGTTGGAAGACTTATGTTTACTTGTTTATTTATTTATATATTTTTTTTTTTTTCATAATTTAATAAGTTTGACACTTGCTTCGGAAAACAATTCCAGTTATGATAGTGCAAATTGAATACTGTTTGACTTATCTTGGTGAGTGTTTTCAAGCAGTTTCTCGTGGTGATAGATAACTCGATTTCATGTATAATTCAATAATTCTGTCTGGATATCGTTTTTGCTTTTTTGAATGCAAAGGGTCATCAGATTATGAGCCAAGGAAATTGAAATATCCAGTGCCTTGGGCGAAACCATGATTTAGAGAAAGATTTGACTTATGTGTTTTCATGCTAATGTAAAAAGTTATATACATGTTTATATAGAAGAAACCACAAGTGATATATATTTCATCGTTTTACGAGAATTAATAAATAGGGTCAACATTTTATACAGTGCGTTTTTCAATACTTGCTTTCAAACACAAACATTGTTTAACATTTTTTTTTGAATATTAGAAGGTCGCTAATTTTCAAGACAATTGTTATTTACATAATAGTATATGGATACGAGGTACTGTCAGTTTTGATTCAAGAATTACACGTCTGAGGGTGCTTGCTCGATATTAATTTCACGCTTATCGTGAACGTTGCAACGTTTTCATGGTGCAACTCGTCTTATATATCCGGTGGCCGTAAAAAACATTGTTCTTATTGACTATAATCGAATGTGCGCATATCTTCTTGCAGTTGCTGACCGTAGTAGCCGGCAGCGCAATGCTCGCCGAAATTAATGCTTTTACCGTGCGAGATACGGAATACGGTCTTCTTATTTCTTGCAATCACCGGACAATAATAAAGCTTGATTAAAAGGTGAATACGCCAATGAATTTTATATGACAATTCAGTTCATCAGCAACACTTAAATAAGATACACTATTCATATATAATAAACACATTGATCTGATATAGTGAACTTTTATTTAAATTACAGTACATTTTTTATGTCTGATTGATTTGCAAAATACACATCTCTTAAAAAACGTTAACAACGTTCACTCCGTCATATTTCTCATTAAGTAAGTTCTATTATTTTAACAATGCCTGCGTCAAATTCGCCGTTTCACTTGCGTTAATATAATTTCGCAAAAGGTCGCGAGACCTAGATCGGTGTGGCTCGACAACAACAAATGATTAACCGTGTCGATAGCGCGGTTTTGTTCGCTCGCAGGCGCAAGTTAAGACGTCGCATTCATACGCGTCATGCATCGAGGTTAAATTTGTCGCGGCGGTAAAGGCAAATTCATTATTGAAATGCCCCACCTCAGCGAGACAGGGCGCGGAGTGCGTCCCGTGTACTTCGGAGCGTCAGTTATACAGGTAGTCTTCGTTGGGCGAACGGAGCATGCATTATGTATAATACATCACGTTATTGGTTCCCTCAGTGATTCCACCCTTGGCAGCCTTATCGTGTACCATGGCTCGTCCTAGTAAAACATAAGCATCGGGAAACGATAAATAAGGGAAACGTGGGTCGCATACCGCGCGTCGCCCTCGTTCCGTTCTTGTCAGCCGCGCTGCAATTTTCGCCGCTCCTCGTCGCTCTCGGCGGCGGCGCCTTGAGCGCCGTCTCACCCTTGCTAAAACCTCGCTCTAAACCCCAAAAGCCGGCATCCCTTTTTGGCCTATCACGTATGCGTTCTCGCATTTCCACAAGCCGAATAACACCGTGCTCTGCGCGTTTCACATTACCTCGCATTGTGTCAAATTGTTTAGCTTATTCGTCTGGATTTGTTACCGATGTTGATCTGCATTTTACCCGAAATTATGCCGGGCGTCGGCCCGTCATTCGGGAAATTTCAATACACCAGGATTATTTGGATTGACGTCATTTGTCATGTCGGTTTTAAGTGGATCAACACTAAGGCGCGATCTATCAACGGCTAAAGTATCCTTTGCGCGCGCTTTGGGCCTCAACGCGACGCTGATAGCGAGAAAGAAGGGTTTCGGGGTGGTTAATATATTTCTGGTAAGCCACGTAGCGAAAGACGAGTTTTATTCAATAACAGTCGCGTAGTTACTTGTGACACACATTTATAAGTTTTATTGATTCAAGCTTGTTTCGTTAACGTGGCGAACCTTACGTTCTTTTAAGACAACAATTTAAATAATAACTAATTTTTTTAAGTTAATGGTAAAACCTTAAAAACTTTAAAAGAATTAGATTTTAGACATCGTACTTTATTCAGCGTGCGTTAAGAAAAATAGATTAAAATTTTCAACACTTATAAGTGTTCCAAAATGAAACGTTTGTTTTTGTCGAGATAAGTGAGGTTTCGAGCTAAAACTGTCAACTCTTGCTTCTGTTACGCGAAACAGGACAATTTATTTGGCTTTTTCATTTGCAACGCATCATACTGATAACATATTTCAGCGGTGTTTCATTAACATAACAGGAGTTACAAAACATTGTTCCAATATACATATACGTATAAATATTCATTGCATAATTTTTGCTGCCGTTGATATATTGATTTTTGTTTACAAAAGAAATATAACGACAACTCCATCGGAGCGCAAAAAGTTTGCCAGCGTAAAACGAAAATATTGTATCTGCTTTTACGATTAACTAATAACAAAGATGCTGATATCATCAGATGTACGTTACGCTATAAATCATACGTATACGCGCACGCGCTATAAAAGTTATGTCATTTTAATGTATTGTCGTCGGGCCGAAAATTAATATTGAAACATTCCTCTTCCTCGCTGCCCTCGTAACTCTAAAATACAATGAATCCGCGCATTACATTATATGCATTCGACATAATCAAATTCAAAAAGACTAAGTAGACAGCATTAAATTATTCATCGCGCAACTTTTATGAATGTCCCGCAGTAGTAAAGACAGATAGATAATTCTAAGTATGCGCGGCAAGATGAATGCGAATATTGATTTCGTATTGGAACGCTAATGAAATATTGTATCGATGCAGTCAACTTTCACTTAGAATGCGGAATGAATTACAGGGACTTCATAAATCATCCCGCAGCCCATCCCAACTTTTAATAGATTTATCGTGCTTAGTAAATAAGATATAATTATAATTTATCGGCTTTTTCTGAAGATCAATGTTAACTTTGATTATACGTCGCGTCAATAATCCGGCGGAACGGTCTGTATCGGAAATAAATAATTAATAAATCTCGCCGTGCTACGGTCGCGAGTCGCTTGCGATCGCGTGGAGCATTCGGGCGCATTAGAAGACGTGTGTGTTTCGGGGCTCGAAATTAAGATCGCACTTTATTCCGCGAATTTATGGCGAGATAAGAAAAGCGATCCCTTTTTTCGTTTGGCGGTTTAAGCCTGGGGATAAAAGCAGCGCGCGCGAATAAATCCACCGTACATGGAATAAATGTAAAATTGTATCAAATTCCTCGATTCGTTTATCGCGAGATTTTATTTCAGAATCGCGCGCAGCATTCTCTTTGCAATTTCAGCACATGCCGGCCATTCCGTATTCTCGACGACGAGCGAAGACCCCGGACGAGCAAACAAGTTATCCGAACCTATTTCCCTAACTCTTGCCCTCTCGGAGGAGCCATGGATCACCGGCATGACACGCGGCACTATATGGCGGATAGCTTCTCGGCTGGCGAGAGTGTCACGTTTGCGAGATCGTTTGCCTAGACGAGAACGAAACCATGCCAAGCACGCCGCTATGCATAATTGTGTATCAGCACGTAGCTATGCGATAACAACGTGATATCGCGATAAAATATGACGGAAGTGGCAAATCTGTTATGTTTGTCCTGAAATGACAAAAAAGCGCGGAAACAAGAGTTATGGCCGTTCTGACAAAGGCGCGACGTTGCCGCCGCGCGTTGTTTTATTAATGACTCGATTATATTTACAATTTCGCCGGCGAAATTGCGCCGCGAAAGAATGTTCAATTTTATGAAAACGCAATTTTCGGCTACCATTACGTTGCGGCAATTGTTATTTACACTAATGTTTGGGCGGATTAACGGCGATTGTACGTGGCCGCTCGGCTCTAATTGTACATCATTTTAACGTTTGCGTTTCGTACGCTGATGCAACGTTTTGGTCATTGATTGATATTAGGGAAATTATGCCCGTAGTTACCCGAAAATAATAATTTTTGAAACGGAATCGCTTTTTTTCTTTATGTTAATATTCGTCGAAAATTGTTTCGTTAAGAAATATTGCACGATGATTTTAATAGGTGCTATAAAGTTGATTGTTTGAATTTTTTTACTGAGATGAATCAGTAATTTTTATTATTTTAAATAGTAAATTTTTTTACCGCAATAATTATCGCTAAAATTTAAACATTACATTCTCGCTATTTATCTCTAAAATTAAATGATTCATTATAAAATATAAGAATATATGTCTATCAATAAATTTACAAATTTTTAACAAAATTACAGTTTTGAGTGTATTGAAACAAACAGTTATTTCTATCAAATTAAATATTGATAATAATAAATACGCTATTAATTCTTTTTCGTAAAATATCGTATATCTCTAAGATTTAATCCGATACATTCGTACCGTTCAAAATATCATTGAGTTTTTGTACAACTAGATTTATTACTCGAATCAATCACCAAAAGTCAACGTTGTGACGCAAAGTTGGCACGGGTATTTAATTTGCATAACATTCAAACGTGTCACGCGTATATTTGAACAAAACCGTTTTATTTAAATTAAACTTGTTCCACTTTCGCGCAACCCTTTTTCCGTTCCTTGCATTTTCATCTCTCTTCATCCTGTTCCCCCGAAAAAGACAAATTTCGAACATTTCCAGCGCAACAGTGTCTTCCTGAAAAACTTAATAACTCGTAATCACGTGATTACGTAAAACGGGCGGCGATAAAATTGGAATGGAAATTCTCTTTCAAGTCATTTCTTGTATATTTCATTCCCATGTATGCGATTTCAGCAAGACTCAGGATCAAGGAACCGTGAGACGTCGAGCCATGCAAATATCCAACGTCGCATCAATTTGCATGCGCGATATCCTCTCGTTCCTTCGCCCTCTCGGCATCTAGATTCCACCTCTCGATCTCCGTCCGATTCTGCATTCATCGACGCATTCTCGTTTCCACGGGTGTTCCGCTCACGGTAGCTGAACACGCGCGGAGTGACGAATTTATTGCTTCTGAAACGGATCGAAGATTTTGCTCCACGAGAGTGCCGAAGCCGGGGGAACGAAGAGGGGCAAGTTAAAATGGACACTCGATAAGCTAATCGAAAATCGAGGTACTTGTTAATGCGTTGACGGACAGAAACACGTACCTTCCAACTGGAATTTACCATATATATCTCCAATTTCATCGGCGCGGTGTTGACTTTATGACGAGAAAAATATCATCGCCGAAAGTTATCGAGCTTCTTCTCATTTCTGGATTGAATGTAAACTTTTGTTCAAGCACACTTTTTTTTTCTTTCTAAGAAAATATTAAAAAATGTCGTCGTATTATGTGCTCTTGTTGAAAAAAGTTTTGGTCGTTTTGTGACAGGGATAAAGTAGTTTTTACTATCATGTTGAGCAATTTTGGTAGTAAACAAAGTTTTATAAAAACAAAACACCCTGAAATTTTTTCTCCATAAAATGTAAATAATTTATTGTATGTTTTTACACACGACATTTTTTTTATTAATTCATGCTCTTCGAGTCTGTGGATTAAAGTTACTTACTTCATTAGTTCGATTCTTCGGAACAAACGATAAAGCAACGGTTACAAAGACGACCAGTGAAAATTACGTGTGCTTGATTGCAAAAAGTTGAAAGAAGGACGGCAAAAAAAGCGCATCGCATAGAAGAAGGCGAAATTCCTCATTATTTAAGATGAGAAAGAACAAGCGACGAAGAGCGTAATAAGAGAGATCGGGCGTAGACGACTAGTTGTAGTGACACTGTAAGCGATGAAGAACGGGCGAAAGGGAGAGGGCGAGACTGAACTCTCATTACAGAGAGAATTTACAAGCTATTCCCGTCGCGTGCCTTGCATAGTCAGACCTACTTCTACTCTCCCGTGTAACAAAACGCTATCACTCGTCTAGCATAGTCTATCGCTTCTTAGTTGGATAGAAATGTCTATGGATTCCGGCGTAGTCGACAGTATCGCACGAAAGTAATGGTCGCCAAAAGGAGGGTTTTTTTGTAAATAAAAAAATTATACCATGAAAGGACAACTGTCGAGGCAGGGTCGTCAAGGGAAAAACGTTTAATGGCGTTCCGCTGTCATTTGCCGAACGCAGTGGTTTTCCCTCGACTCGGGGTGAACGCATTCAGATGTCGATGTGCAATCATGCGGCTCGCATTAAGGGTCGAGGTGAAAAAAGCACGCCGTGGAGGGGGCTAAAGGGTTTGGTACCACCTCGAGCCGCCCCTGCGCTAAGCCAGCAGTCCTTACACCCTGGAGTTCGTTTGCGCTTCAACTTCTCTGAACTATACAAAGCAGCTCACTGCTACCAAACACGCAATCATTATACGGTTCCGCAATGCTTCCAACAGTCTCTGGTCGACGCCGCAAAATCGCTGCGCCATTATACGAGTTACGTGGGCGTACACCGTGCACCATTGCAGTTTACTCCTTGCCAACTTTATTTACGAATCAGGTTGCATGATTGCTTGCAAGAAGCAAGCCACCAAATTCGCGTCATTGGAATTAATTACCGCTTGAGCGGCGATGCAGACTTTGTTGCTTTTTCGGCTGAGTTGTTTTTTATTAATTATTTCGTGGTGATTATTTCTTAATATGTGTCTTAAGAGACGCAAAATTTTAATTACTCTAAACTATAATTTCTTGATAGAATTTAAATTAAATTTAACTCAAATTAATAACAGTAAGTGCGTGGCAATGTTTGGAATGTTTGAACTTGAGAAGGAAAGTCTCAGTTTTACTTCAGTTAGGGCGTTACAGACTTCGTCAGACTGTTTCAAACTCCTTCAGACGCTTTTGGACTTTTTATCCGATTACTTTTTCCAGGGGGAATAATTTTCGCAGAGTTCTATTTCCGGAGAATAAAACTCAGGTATTGATTCTACGTACGGTTCGTCTAGAAACGAAAATATTACCTTCCTGGGTCATGCGCAACTGTTCAAGCAATGATTAACGAATCTGCGTATCTGCGTCTAATTGAAGTGCAGCCAAACTTTCCGGACTCCGCGCCACCGCGCTGTAAGATCAAATAATTCTTTTCCCCGACGAAGTATTGAAAATCTCGTCGCGAGGGAAGGCTTCGAAAACGGGAGATAAACAAAACGAATGAAACAAAGGAAATTGAAGAAACTTTTTCCGCAGCGGCAGCGGTTCGTGGCAATCTCGATTACAAAATCGCTTGCAACTTGGTAGCCAGGCAAAGCGGCTGAAAAAAAAGAAGGTAAATAAAATGAGAAAGGACTAATACTCGGACACATTGACGTAGAGTCCACCGTGGTAGCCAATTTGCAGTAATTTCATGATAGCGGGGTAAGACGATAACTTTCGACTTGGTGAACGTATCGACGATGTGTTGGACGACGAAAAGGGCGTTCCGTCCTCGTGAATACGATATGATAGGGTAAGATACAGAAATGGATAGAAAGCCGGCGTGCACGGTGGCGCAAAATGTCGCCCGAGGCGAATCCACATGCATATCCGGGAACTTGCGGCGCCGAGCTGACATGCTACTAAGAACAAAGATGGTGGAACCTGGGAGGGAAATAGGGTTTAAGAAGTTGGGTTGAGGGAGGAACAAAAAGAGGAAACGAGAACGCGAGTGAGACGGAGCGAGCGCCGGGGAAGCGTAGGAGAAGGGTCGGGGGAGCGTTGAAGAGGGTGCCAGAAGTTACGGTGTCTCGACGACGCCACTTTCTAAGTCTAGTCCTCATCCTCGGCATTGTACCACCTTCCGGTTCGTGTCGGCCAAGCAACTGAAATTTGCTTCGGCTTCGAAACTAGGAACCCAGGTGTTGCTGCCGCGTAGTTAGCCATTTTACCTTTCGGTAAATGTAAAGGCGAAAACGTAGACCCCTGGGAAAAGCAGGGGCCGGGGCCGCGCCACGGCAACCGAGAGAAATGACTGAGGGTTTATGTACTAATACGTACAACAAGCCCAACTCCTGCGCGGGGCTTGTGGTGGTAGCGAAATTTGATAAGCCTTCCGGGCTGACGCGTGGATCACAAATTTGCGTAAGTTTTCTCGGTGGAAGAAAGGGTACGAAGAAGGCGTGTACTAAATTTTCTTCAACGAGGAATTCTGTCCCGGCTTTTCGGGTCGCATAAATGCGCGCAATTAAATTCAACCTTAATTGAACCTTCGACGAGTCTTCACAGTTTCGCCAAAATTTTCGACACTACCTCGTTCCCGTGCTCTGTCACAGCGTCTTGTTTCGTCTATTATCTTCCTATATTTCTGTTTAAACAGTTTCTGCAACTTCGGTGTATTTGCACGGAACATTTGTCAAATTGGAAAGTTGCGAGAATGCGAGCAAGGGAGAAAAAAATGGCGAAAGAAGTCAGCGAAGGGGAACTACAACGCAAGATATCTTCATTCGTATCAATTACTCAACGATTAGATGGACGAAGATACAGGGCAGCCGAAGTTCAGGCCAGAGACACGACTTTGATGGAAGCGGACTCAGGTTAGGGATCCACGGTGTGATTGAAGACGGCGGCGTCACGCTGCTGGCGGATCTGATCCTTGACTGAACGCTGTCACTCGGCAGATAAGACGCGGTCTCGGTCTCGAATATCTTAATGAGAGTGCCGATTGCGGCGAATTGCGACAAGCGGTGCTATTATGCTTTTTCGTTTCGCCGGACACAAAAGCCATCTGGCCGTCTCGCCAGCGGAAAGATTTCATCAAAGCAAATATCAAAACAAAAGACACGAGCATTAGGGCAACTAATTACTCAATTATTCTTCCTCGTCTTCCGTTTCACCGTTTGCAGCTTTCGGGCCCCGCCTCGTCAGAAGTAAACAATTTCTTTTTTTTTCGCTCCCTCCCTCCGATTGTTTATACATTTCGCCGTCGTCGAGTTTGTTTTTGATCATTGTCTCTGCGCTCGGCCGATCGTGTAGCACAAAATCGGGCCGACGAAAGGAACGCCGGCGAAATGTTGGCTCGAAGATGCGGGACATGTAAGACGTGGCGTAATCTTGTCGATCAAATAATTAACAATGCCAAGGAGACCGCTCGGAGAAGAGGAAGCAAGAGGCGGTAGACTGGTGTAATGGAGTGAGGATTTCAGAAGGAAAAGAGCCAATATAGACTTCGCAGTCGAAGATATACTGGATTAAAGCGAAACGAGCAGATCTCCCATTGTATAATCAAAGACCTCGCTCCGTGTTTCTTCTGTCCGTTGCCTTCCCTTCGTAGTGTCATTCGTTAATTATCCATTAATTAGCCGGATCGTAATTGTCAGTGCGCCGTCGATAAACTAACGTCCCGTAGAGTTCTTCACTTATGACGTCGTTTTGTACTTATTGCAAAAACAGTATCGCTAGAAGCACTCGTTCGAATTTTCAGCAGGACCATAAGCGTTGCTCCTTCGGACTCATTTATCCGGCTAGTTACGTGAAATGCGATTGGCAAGCAAGGACAAGAACTACGAGAAATCGGTATTGAAGAAAGGGGGCAAGGCAGAGAGTTAGGCACCTAAGATCCATGGAGCCTGATGTATTTATAAGGGAGATTTGCATACGATGCAACAGATCGCCGATAGGGAGGCAAGGCGGCACGTATTGAGATTCAAAGAAGCTTTGTGCCATTATATCCGTTGCATCTTTCTCACTCGTTCGCCCGGCTTTTCTTGCTCCGCTGAGTTTTTGCGTTCACTTTTTGTTCAAATAAAAGTCCCGCCTGTCTTCCACGCATCGTCCTCCAGATCCTCCCGCCGCGCCGACCGATATGTTTTTAGAAAGCTCCTTTGTCGCTGATTGGCGTTGACTTATGAAGCGATCGCTTTTCGCCGCTTAAATCTTTCTCAGGTCCCCGGTAGTTGGTGTCTCCGGTACCTCTGTGCTGGGACACTCATCCCTTACATTTACCTCGGTTCTCATGCACCGATGCAAATCGCGAATGAATTCCTGCGAATTCGAATTTCGTTCGAACGCAAAAAGAAACGCACGCGTCACTGTCGCTTCGCGTTTCTCGAGCTTCGCTTTCATGAAAACCTATGACGGCTCATACGCGGCGCATTGTTATGCTTCGGATTGAATCGAAACGTTTCTTACCTTTCCACGTTCTGTCTGTCTTGTTGTCTTTATCATTTTTCAATGCGGTGTTTTTTTCTTTTTTTTAATATGTATCATCTCAAGAGAGGAGTCAAAATTTATTTACTCCTCTTTTTTTCTACGATATGATTAAATGGATATTTAATTTATTTGGCATAACTGGGTTGATCGAAGGAATTAAAATTCATAAATGTTATTTCATATTCTTTTTTGTTCAGAAAATATGTAGACGAATTCGAGAAATAAAATTGAAGTAATAATTTATATCAAACATTTGTACGTGTTTATTATCTATAGTTAAAATCGATTTTGATGGTAACGATTTATGTTAATGCAATGCAGCTGTAGGCTTAAATTTTATTGTATTTAAATTTCGGTAGTCGTTTTAGCAATTACGTGAAGTAGTTAAGTGACACGACGACACGTTGATCAAACGAATTTTAAAACGTATTGCGCAGCACGTAAGACCACGGGATCCAAAGGGTCCACAATCGCACTATCGTGTCATGCATTTCAATATAACACTTTACAAAGCGACAAGTGATTGTCGTCAATGGGTCACGTATCATCGTTATCGTGACATATCTTGGCATGCAAACGTTTTTCATTTTGTGCATACATGTATCTAAACGTTTATTTACATGATTGCACGTTTGTAAACTTGTTTATAGATTGCTTTCAGAAGTTATATTCGTGCGGAATTATGTAATGACGTATTATTACACACTTTGGAATATGTTACTGATATGTTGATACCATTTTTTAAAACTTTAATTTTTGTTTTAATATATATCTTCTATTGACATGTCGTACCATATTTTCAAGAATTTTTTAATTAAATTAATAAACAAATTTATAAATATACAATTTAATGTAATATATATTGATAATATGTAACGATTAGAATACATTATTACATTATGCCCATAATTATATAAATCAATCCAATCAATATCGAACACGAGTTTGTGAATTATAGCTGATAACAAAGTGTAGGTTTCGAGAATTGTCTAAGTGCGAGGAGTGTAAACTTACGATGATTCAGAAATGTCTTCTATCATCCCTTTCGCATAGAGGTTGTCCATCATGGAACACTCAGAACTGTTTTTTCCTATCCTTATTTCCGAACGAACCATCGCCGGACGATGGCCGATCTAGCGGCCATTAGCTGCGGGTAAACAGAGCTATAATTTACTCGGTAGAAGGAGGAGGAGATCGGCGAAGGCGTCACTCTTTTTCTACCGCAGTTTTGGTTCTTTATTCGCCTCTTGTACGATGCTTTCTCAGAGTCAAAAATAAAAGCTTGGTCTCGAATCAGCGACGATGCCAACAGTCCATGGTGAAAAATAACGATTTCTTGGCAATCGCTTCCAGCATTCGTTACATAACGTTTATATATAAAAAAAAAAGTTGGACAATTTCAGTGGCACGAAATGCCAATTTTTTCCTATTTCAATTTGTTTGTATGAAAAACATCTTAGAAATGAGTACTGTTGATTCATTTTTAATAAGTAATGAAATGTATATATAAAAAAATTGTAAACATTTTTCACTATTATAAAAAATATATTTAATATCCCTGTCAGAAAAATGAAACTCATTAATACATTATTAATTTCGAAAATTTACCTTTACACATTTTTTCGTTAAGAGCCGATTTTGTTTGTCGCTAAAAAAAAGTTCTATACAGGTTTTAATTATATTTTAAAATTAAACTGTAAAAAGCAAATCTCAAAAAATCGTCCGAAACACATTATGAAAATGCATGAGGTATATAATAATGTCGTAAGATTTCAACAACTTTTTTTTCTTGCACTTTAATATTCTTCGTTAATGTTATGCATTACTTTTTGCGTCAATATTACCATTTTCATTTACAGGAAAGTCGGCGATTTGTGTGTTCCTAAATAGCGTACGTGTTTGCATTATTCGGTGTCGACACGTGTACAACGGCTTTGTCCGCCGTGCGAAGAAAAAGAAAACTTGTCCAGTAATCCCCCTTTTTCCGACCGTTTCTCGTACTTTGAGCCTTGAATGACGTCGATTGTCTATCACATGGGGTTGTGCACGTGCTACGATCGCCCTCTTAATTCGCGCCACACGCCGTTGTATATTGTGATTATTGTGATTATTGTGTTTAATGACTCGTCGTGTGTTATTTTTCTTCAATAACGAATCACGTTACGAGACGTTCAATGGAATCAAATGTGCGCGCGTCTGTCGTTACATGACATGGTAATTACGTGGCGGCTTACGTTTCCCACCCCGAAATTCAATAAAAACTTTATCGCAATTACGTGATCGTCATTATTAAGCTCACGATTTCGTGGTTTTGGTTGAAAAGTTCGCGTTCCCCGTGACGGTCTTGCAACCGATGAATATAAGTTATTTTTAGCCGTCGGCTTTTCTAATTACAGGCGAGGGGTTAAAATTAAATTGGAATTGATATTCATCGAATCGCTTTTCAGCGCGACGAGCACGCAAAGCCAACTTGTGCGAGTCGGTGTAAAAATAATTAACTTCGGTTGCATCACGTTGCAGCACAACTTTCTACGAAAGCCGCGACGAGGTCTGCATGCTTTCCCGGTGGCAAGGTCGTTTTCCTGAGCTTTCCAACGCGCCGTCTGCAAAACTTCCGTCCCCGCGCTCACACCCACGACAATTTGCATTTTATTGTCTTATGAGACGTTTTTCTCGTTATTGTTAATTTGTATGGGCAACTTACGACATAAGTCGCTCGAGCATTTCAATTAAGCCTGTTTTATTGTCGATCTTGGAAAAACAATTTCAAATTTTATTACCCAATCGATCTGATTCAGAAATGGCCAGTTCAGAATGTTTGTTATCATCAAACGGAGGATTACAACAATTAATGAATACCGTTTTTATTTGCAAAATACTTTGAAAAATTACTAATTTCTTTATAAATTGCTTACTCCTCCTATTGCTTTATTTGCGATTTAGTAAAGACGTAAAAATTTAATCACTAGAATCGATAGAAAGTAACTGTCGAAACGATTACCGGTCATTTTCACGAATTCAATTTCACGAATGACCATTTTCACGACGGTAAATGTTCACGAAATCAAGT
>JABFOV010003361.1:0-16631 GCA_022817685.1 Aradophagus sp. ZL-2020
GGATGTGTGTGACATGAGATAGCAGAAGAGAAGCAGAAGTGGTTGCAGCTAGGTGGTTGTGAAGGTGAAGTATATGAGTTGGTAGGGGTCACTATAGCATTAGCAGGCAGCGGAGAGGGGCGCTGACGGATAGGTGTAGGTTGTGGTCGGTAGGGAGGGGGGGAGAGAGGCATGGATGGTGACGGACGTAGGGGGGAAGAGAGAAATCGACCGAGGCCGAAAAGGCGATACGAATGACGCTGCGCGATCGGCCATTGATCGCTTGTCAAATTATCGGTAATATCGATAAACCAACAAGCACGACCGCGCATGCGCAAACCGCCAGAAAAACCGCAGCCCAACGGCCGGCCTTTGTTCGCCGGGCTTTGTGATTTCGCGCCAACGGTCCATGCAGATCGCGCGATCGATCCGACCGATCGCCGTAATCGCTTCGACGAAACTTTTCAATTGGACGATTGCAACGCCGCGTGCAATTGCGCGCCTTTATTCGTCCCGAAAAAAACGCGGCTTTTGCGGTAATAAAAAGTGGTGGTTGCGCGATCGGAAGAAAGGGACGGGATTGAGGGAGGAGGGGCGAAAAAGCACGTGATCGGAGGTGTTCCTGTATAAAAAAGCATGTGGTAATTGTATTAGTTAGTTAGATTTCGGACTGAAAAGGTTTTTTAGTTATGCCGAGGAAAAATTGTAGCGATGATAACTTTATTTCTGATTTAATTAAGTATGTATCGCAGTTGTTGGAAATTGTTCCAACAACCAAAACATCTTTAGTAGGAGTAATAACCAATAATATTTCAATTACTTCTTAGAAATATCACAATGCATCACAAATGTTGTAAAGATATCTACATCTGTATGAAGATTTAACGAAGGATACATTTTATGCACGTCTGGAGAGTTTTGTCTTTCGCCAAAATGTGTTTTATTAAGAGTATTTATGAATTCAAGATACCTCACGATTTGTTGCAAAATGTCACGTCGTGGAAGAAAAATAATTTCCTCGAATTCGAAAAACTTTACGTCAAATATGTTTTTATAAATGCAGTTTATGAAGCTTTAAAAGTAGTAATTTAAAATTTAAACGACACAATTATATTAAAGCTTTTATGATAAAATAAAATGCTTGACATTAATGTAAGTTATTTAATGCATTTTGTGTTTGTTATCGTATTTATTTAGTATTAGACGAAATTTTACTTAAGGAAGTCATTTCGAATAGTTTATTTCTTGAAAAAGCAATAAACAATTTAATTATTCGACGTTAATAAGTATTTTTGTACGGTGCTGTTATTTTTACAATCGCTTCGAATAATCATTTTCACAACCATTTTATTATATCCAATTTGGAAATCGTATTCGCCTTCAAACAATTTATTAATAAGAATAACGGAAGATTTTACTCGAAAACGTTTCCTCGCTTTCTTCACTAATACTGTTTAAGGCATTTTTAAAAGTATAATTTGCCTACGTTTATCTTAATGACATAAATTTTAATGAACTTCGTTATTAACGTGAATTATTAGTATTTAAAATGAATTATTTATAACGTGAAAACAATGCAACCACTAAAACTACTTAATTAAATCAAATTCGCAATTTATATTACATAACAATTATTATTGAAAATAATGTTTCAACAAGATAAAAAAATTTCTAGAATTCGTTTAAAATATTTCAAAAAATGATACTAACCAATTGCTCCTCGACTTTAGTTAACATAAGTTCAGTCATTCTAATTGAAGTTTAATAAAATGTTTAAAATGTATATTCTTTTCAATTTATCAGTACCAGATCACAGTATATATTTTACGCAACAACTTATCAATTTATCATCATTAAATGACTTGAAATTACACCCACTTTTATTGTCTAAATACATATAACAAAGTTGGCAAACAATTTTCGTTATCGCTTCAAAGCATGTACAATGTAGATTATTTTTTATTTAATAACAATACACTTAGTTACGAATACCTTTTAAGTCAATTACGATAACCGAATTACGAAGAATTACGTAGCAAATAAATATAACAAATATCGGTATACGGCCAGGCACTTTGTGAAGCGAGTAGCGATAACAACGCCAAGTTGTATCCAACGCCAAGTTGACTGGATTTATTTAAAAGTTTTAATTTTATCATTTGAAATTGCAATTTGAAAAGACACTAACTCCGTAATGCCAGACACGAGGAATCACCTTAAGGTGATTCTGTGAGTTTATAGTGGTTTTTCATTTTTATCGTTCAACTTTTTGAAAGGAATTGAACAATACTTTGACGATTGATTATTAAAAACTACGTCTTTAACTTTGATTTTAAATGCCAAAAAAAGGTTATTAATTGAAACGATAATGGAAAATAACTTTTAGTACAAATAAAGAAACTTCGCCAGCGGGATTTGAACCCCGGTCCCGGCGGCGATGAAATCTTCGTCGTACCGAGCGGTGCTCATTAATTCCGCGATTTTTTGTTTATCAACCTTTGTCTTTGCGATTGCACCGTTCCGACTATCGAGCGACGGAAATCATACGTTTTACAAGCGAGCGTCACTTCGGGCGGAAGCCCGACTAATTTACACGCCGGATCGGTGTTTGTTTCGCGACAGAAAAAAGAGTCGGCCGCGGCAGATTGACCAATCAAAAGCTGCGCACAGTCTTTATTACTAGACAAGGGTGTTTTTGAATAATATTGTTAAATTGAACAATTTTAAAAATAAACATAATCCAGCAATTCACTTACAAACGGGATGCATTGAGTGACGAAAAATTTTCTTGGTTCAAGACAAAATGTATCTTAATATTTTGCCAAGAGCAAATTTTCTTGAGCCAAGAAAAGTTTCCTTGATCCAAGATACTAAATAATTAAGCGAAGAAAAAATGTCTTGACAGGATGAAGTTAGGTTTTAATCGAAGAAAATAATAGCAAAACTTAGTGATTCTTGAACGAAGGTAAAGATTTTTGTGAGTGCATCTGTGCCCCGTGAAGCAAATAATTTATTTTTTGTTACAAGGTCCAGTGAAAGGATCAGAATTAACCAATTCGTTGTCTAATGTAATAAACCATCACTGAATTTCTAACTCCGATAAAAAAGGATCGTGACTATTTAGTAATTGAGAACGTATTGGATGTATGTTTATAAACGTTGTTTCAACATTGTAATGATAAATTTAACTTTAGAATATGCAGTATTTATAATTGTGATTCCAATGTTAGAGTGACTACTTGTAATTGTAAAAGTCATTTCACGAATATCATTCCAATAAGTTTTTGAATGTCGAGTATCGTTGCTGAATTCGTTGCTGTTGCAACTTTCTCATTGCACATTTGTAACACATATAACATTATTATTTACTGGAATAGTATAACTGAAAATTTCGTTCTGGAACGTAACTGGAGTTATTAAAATTAATTAATTTTTAATTTATCAAAATGTCATTCGAAAACCAAGAGTCACCGATCCTTCGGTTCGAATAAGACGTTTGAATAATTATTCCACTCAAGTGTCTTCGTTCAAGACACTTGTTTCAACGATATTGATTCGTTCGTCACCGTTTCCCCTTTTCTTCGACTCGTTTTTTTTCTACCTTTCTTTTGCCCCCTTCGCCTTTTCATCGAATCGACGATGACGGGCTCGAAAATTCTTTTTCACATTTCGGCGTTCCTTTTTTTCGCCCCGCTTTGTTTCAATCTGTATTGGAACAAGTGCTTTTTGCTTCCGAATGTCGGCGATCGAGTTCGAACAGTCATCGCGATGATGATTCGGTGTAATGGGGTAGCACCATAGGGGGCGTGGTCCCTTCTAATGGTATCGTCGTGACGCAATCGTTTCTTCACAACAATTCGGCCCTTTTTAACCCCCCCCCCCCCCCCCCCCCTCCCCTCTTCTATCAGCTCCTTATTGTAATTTCGCCATTCGAGTCGTAAACTGGAAATAAAGGGAAACGCGAAATAAAATGCGGGATTAAAAGAGGAAAACAAGGCGCGAGGGGAGACGTAAACATGGCGCTTTACGAAATGAATAACTTGAATAAGCGTGTGGCGGTATGAATGAACGTGAAATCGAAGTCGTGGCTGTTCCTTTTTTCGTTTTCTTTTTCCCCGACGAGCACGCTCAATACGCGCAACTGTATTCGAGAGGAAAAAAATTGGCCGTCTGGCACCGTTCGGGCGCGAGCACTTGTATTGAAAGGAAGGTCTCACATGTACTACGAGTTTCCGACTTTTATTAGGAAACAAAAATACAGTCAAATGTAATTTGGTATTTATAGCGGATGGTATTTTTTAGTGAATCGTTTTGCGAAAATAAAATGGAATACATTAGCTCCCGAACATACGAGATTCGCTTATTTGAATGTGTTTGAAGTGATAAAAAAGTGTAGTTATTTACCAACGAAAATGTTAAGTATTTGTGTAAAATGAAATTTTTGTTAAGCAGAGGTATGAAAAATCTCTTGTTTTAAAATTATATACATACGAAACCGTTATTGTTTGTTCATTATTTTCTCTTATTTAATAATTGTATATTATTTATTGATTTTTTCCTTTACATTTTTGATAAATAACGTTAATTTAAAAGCGAAGTATTGACAAATTACTGTAATAATAATTTTTAAAATACAACTTTGCTGGAGAGAAAAAACGTTATACAATTGAGATTGGGAATGTTAATTGGTTAAAACAGTCCGATCAATCAATTTCACTCACAGAGGTTGATTGAAATAAATTTTAAATAATTTATGATAATAAATTACAAAGTTACAACATGCTTGAAATTAAACAGTATGTCGTTTCGTGAGTTCTTTTTTTAATTATTGCATTTTTATTAACAAGTTAACGAGAACATGAACGAAGAAAATTGTTAATCCGAAGAAAATTGTTAATTATATTAGATAAATATTGAGATTTACATTTAAAAAATAAATATTGTTTTATTTATAATTTTTTCATTTTCTTAAAAATATATATATGAATGTGAAGTTCTCCACGTGGAAATATCCACACGGTATAAAATTTGGAAAAAATAAAATAAAATAAAGTACAAGTATGTATTTAAAATCTGCTTAGAGTATAATGTATATACTTTGAATTTATTGTTACAATACACATCAAATTTGTTCGAATATTTCAAAAGTTTTAATCACGTGGATATTTCCACTTGAAAACCTTCACATTCATAAATACATACCGTGACAAACTCAACGCACATAAAAAAAGAAAATCAAATTAACCTGAAACCCATCTCAAACAACGTTTGAAACTGCCCTTAAACGGTCGAAAGACTCGTCGAAATAAACGCCGTCGCGCGGCTGTAGAAAACCGTATCGTAAAATTCTGATTGGGAGAAAGTCGTCGAAAATTGTCAGCCGGAATGAAACGAAACACCGGACAAGTCCGAGTCCGGCGTGGCGACGATTACCGTGCACTAAACTAATTATTTACGACTAATAGACAACGACACCCGAACGATAGACCGCGAACCGGCCGTTTCCTCTGGCGCATAATGGCCGGCACTAAAAGACTTTCCCTGCGTGATATATCGCAGCGGTTTACGATATCGAATTCACGAGGAGGCGAACGGCCAATCATAAAGCATGATTTATCGCGCCGCTGATTTGCCGAACTGTCGTCGGGCCGACTTCGGGGTCTTTATACCTCCGAGTGGTCGTTGGGATTTTAACAATCAGGGATGAGTTCAATTAGAAATTCAGCTGGCTGTTTAGCTTCCGGTGATAAGTCGCTGAATAATGGCGCTGGTTTCGTCGTACTTCAGAATGGTGCATTGTTCACTCAAATGCGTAATTTACACATACGTGTATACAAAGTGATTGTTTGTATCTTAAATTTTTGTCATCTTTTGAATTATGTTTTTCTGAGGTGCTTGTTGATAGAACAAGTGACATTTATAAAGTCGTGGAGTTGAAGTTTGCAACGTTTATTAATAAACGAAAATTGATTATATATAATTTAGAAATATATATTGTAATCAAAAATTAAAAAATTATATTCTCAGCCATTGAAATATTCTAGCTTCTTCTTGTAAAATTATTCAATCAAGAAAATACTGTTATTTATATGAAGAAAAATAGATCAGTTTTCATTTTTGTTTACTAATAAACGTTGAAAACTTCAAGAACATTATAAAGTCTACATGTACTCTAAACACATTCTTTTGAATCAAAAAGTAACATTTTAATTTCAGATTCATTAAATCTTGCACGTTATATATCTTGCTTCCAAATGAAGTAAATCTTTAAACAGAACTCAAGAAGATCTTTTAACAAGTGTATTCAGTCATATGATTCAGTTCGACCGTTTCCTCGTAATTTGAAAGAATTCACCCTCCACAGCGAGAAAGTTTTTGTTAGATTATAAGAAGTAGTGTTGGATTTACAAAGTAGGGACAAGAGCATATAAACACTTGAAAATAAATAAAGATCGAATGAAAACATTGATATCGTTTGTATACATTACTTATTTATATCAAGGTATCTACTTTGCCCTTGAAAAAAGACGTGTGTATACATGCACGATATGTCTGTTTACTTTTTCAAGGGTAAAGTGACACCTTGTTATACGATGTGCAGAAAGTTTCTAACATTTCATCAATGATCTCAAACTTATTAACTTGTTAATATAAAAGATTATCACGTTTTAAACAAAAGAAACATAAACAAAATTTAATAACAAAATTTGTCATTCTCTGGAAATCAAGTTAAAAATTTTGCAGAAAAAAGATAACATTGCAGATAACATTCCAACTTTGTAAGTCAAACACAAACCAACATTTTTTTCGCAAAAACAATGACAAACTTCTTCGAAACAAAACTGGAAGAAGAATTTGATAAATTTGTTTTAAGAATCCACATTAAAAAAACCATGTTGTAACCACTACAAGATATATTGTAACGAGGACAATTTCATATAGTAAACTGTTTACGATATCATATCGTACCTCAGCCAATGACATTGCTAGATTACTTTATTTCGACCAATAAGCATGCTGTAAATTTTACAATCCATATCGTACGATATCGTTTTCTCGGTGCACGATCCCGAATCGTCTTCAATGACAACATAGTTATATTTTTATATTTCCAAGTTATCCCGGCGATAAAGTCTCCACCGGCCGAGCGCGCAAGATTAATGCCGCGGAGCTCGCGAGCTCTTCCTCCCCGCGCGCGACCGGCCCATAAACGTTGAATTAGCATCGAAGAGTGGCACCCTTGTTGGACGACGGCGCGGCCCGCAAGAATGTGCCGTAAAAGTCGAATGCTTCTAAAAAAGGCCAGCCGTTGCTGTATTTCCACAAAATAATCACCCGAGCGACATTCTAATTGCTGCGCGGGATTGTGCCGTGAATAAACAAGGCGCCCGCGCGCGCGCTTTTCAAACGGGCCCCGGTTTACGATTGCGCGCCGCCGAAGCCGGCGTTAGCCGCGTGACATGATTTATCACCCGGCAACTTGTGCGACTACGCGAGCCGCATCTGCATTGTCTGCGACAGGGATCGTCAGAGTTGCCAGATTCGTGGGAAGAACCACCAAACCTGACAACACCTTCAGTTGTCAGTTTTAAGAGTTTTTCCCACGAATCTGTCAATCCTGGGGATGACTAAACCTCGATGGTCTGACTATCGAAAACATTCGATAGCTTATCGATCAACTATCAATAGTTATCGATTGTACTATCGAAAGTACTATCGAAAATGTTTTTCACTTTAAAACATACCAACTATAAGGAATATTTGAAAAACTTGCGACCAAGTGGTCTGTTAATTTTATACAATTATACAATAAAATTTTTCATTCCATTTTTTTGGCACTTTGATACTGATATCTAAATTAAAATAAATTGACGCTCAATTTTGTTTCAGTTCATTATACGAACGTTGTAAACGTGTACTTTTGTTTGAGCCGATAGTATTATCGATAGTCATTAAATCTATCGAATACTTCCGATAGGTAATAATAATATCGAAAAACTATCGATGTCACCGTCGAGGTTTAGTCAACCCTACCCTGCGAGGAGGGACGTCGCAAGAGCCGTTGAACTTTTGGCTCGCGCGGTCGTAAAACGGCAGCCGAAAAACCACTTGTCCTTCCGGACAAAATCCGTCTTGTTCATGCAGCGCGCGACGATCGTTTGGATGGTAAGTTTCTTGTAAATGGACGCGTTGAGCCGGTTCGGGTATACGTGCGCGGAATTTGGGCCTTTTCTCCGGCGATTACACGTTTTTTTTCTTTTTTTTTTTTTTTTTTCAAATTGCTTATGCGGTTTGATAGCCTGAGAAGTCTTTAATAAATGTATAGTGGCGCTACGTTGGCAGGTCAGATTGACGATCACGTTACGATACGATTTCCTGGCTGAATAGAGTACAGTGTGAAAGAAGAGAGCACGATTGTGTGGGAAAAGTTTGTAGATTGTTTTCACGGAAGGTGTTGGATTGAAATTTTATAATAATTGTTTTCTAATATTCATTTGACAATGGTGTTATACGTACATAAACAAGTGTTTTATTTTAAGACTTTTGATGTCTAAAACATGAAAAGTGTCGAAAGTTTAAACACTTGTTTTGCAGTGTTGAGATTCGTAACATATTTGTTATTAATTTCTAACTAATTGTAATAATTACAAATTTGAGAATTAATTTTAATTTATTATCGATACATCCTGTAATGCATAGACTGCTGCATAAACTATAAAAAGTAGACATCATTGCCATTTGAATCGTCGTGCTACTACACGGAAAAACTTGAAAACGACCGAGTCGTTTCCGGCACACTACTGAGTGGTGTTAAATAGGACAAAAAATCTTAGCTTAAAGACAAACAAGAATAAATGAAATTAAAATTTTCATCTTTCATCCTTATTTATCTGCAAAGGATACAATATTTTTTCTCATTCGACATTACTCAGTAGTGCGTTGCAGAGGACTCGGTCGTTTTCAACTTTTAATTTCTATCAAGTTTTTTTTAATGTTTACGTATGTATAAAAACACTATGATGATAATTATATAATGTAAATTTTTATAAAATAAAAAACAGTCAGTTTATTTACTCAACTATTTCTGCACAAGCAAACTTTTGTCGTCTTCATCTGAAAGCATTCCAACTGACCGCAATCGCCAGTTTAGAATTAATGCGTTCGCGTGAAAGAAGAAAATAATGACGAAAGAATGTGTGGCTATGCATTCGAAATATTTTCGGAACGACAATTTGGAAGCATCCGGACGATTCGACCGTGCGGCGTTCGAAAAAGCGTTCGACTGCACGTCAGAAGAAATTTATTTCGACCACTTTAAAAGCCATTTATTACAAACCATCGCGTGGGTTAAACAAATTACCGCGGACTAGTCAATTTCCTTTTATTTATTTCGCATTATTTATGCCACGCATTACAGGATGCGCCGATAATACACCGAAATTAATCTTCGACTTTTTTCATCATCGAAGCTGAATTGTATATAATCGTTAGTAAAGTTAATTTTCAGAACGCATATAACGATAAACTATAAAATATTCAAACCCAACGAAACGCTCAGTCGGGGACTCGAACTCTTCGTCAACTATAAAACCAAAAAGACTCCTGTTTCGAAGGAACATATTTAAGTATTTAATTCACGTAACGAATCACACCGCGATGAAAGCAAAGTAACCCGATCGTTGGAAATAATTTATCGCGTTCGCAAAAATATCACGCTTTTAAGCACTTGCGCAGTTGCGTCGGTATTACGGCGGTAATGCGAATGCAAATGGAAAACATTCCCAGAAGCGAATGTTAGAAAAATAAGCGACGCGATAAATGATAATTCAATGGTGCCATTAAACACATGTGCGGTTTATAAAACCGCTGCTTTGATGCGGACACTAACTTACATCCGGCTCGGGCGCCGTTTTTTTGCCTACGCAACATCCTCGGCCTTTCCAGCGGCCCGTACGTATCGGCCCCGGCGACTCGCTCAAATTATAGTCAGCGTGCGAATTAATTATTCGGCTAACACGATGATAAACCACACCCGAAACCACTAAGCGCGTTTCTCTTTTCCTTCGCTTTTTTTCCCTCCCTTTCTTCGTTTTCGCTCAACGAAACGCATTCTCGTCGGGACGCCAGCCTCGAAATAAAAATCATAAACATCGCGGACAAAGAGGGTACTAATTAATTGTTCCTCGGAACAAGATATCGCCGTTTAGCACGAACGCCGATAAAAAGTAACAGGACCGGAGGAAGTCGCACGCGGAGAAATTTTTAACATAGAGCATAATTTACGGCGGCCGTATTTCGTGGGCCCGGCTTTGTGACTTGTCGCAGTAACAACTTGTCGAAGCGTAGAATATTTCGCAGTAACGATTCGTTGAAACACGATTAATAAAAGTCGAAATGTCGTTCGCGTCACGCTATACATTTGACAGGCGAATAAATACGTTCGAGGGACGTTTCGTTAAAGTCGTGCACAGGTTCGCGTTATAAAAGCGAATACTACTCTATTCGAAATAATACATTAACATTGACGCATAAACAAAAAGTAAATTACATATAAACGCGACGCGTGAGTTATTCGCGACAAGTACTTTCATTAAAGAAAGTCGCGTTGAAATTTACAAGCAAATACTTAAATTTGAAAATATTACATTTTTCTAACGTTTAATAAAGGTGATTATTTTTTTAGTCGCATTCACTAGAAAATATACTGCGATGCAATTAATGCACACGTCCAGTTTACTTAGGATAAATGTACGCGTGTAAGAAACGTATGATTGATGTCCTCAAATGTAGCTCTTACATCAATCATACGTAAAATTAACTCGCTTATACTTGATGCAAATTTTCTTATAAAACTTGTATACCAGTTTTTCTTAGAACAAGCTATTTCGTAACATTGTTAAAATAGTAACCTTTCTTAAACCTATTAATGATGCAAAATCCAGAAGCACGAGTACTTTGATTGTCCTCGAGTTGTGTGATCCATTCGGACAACGTTTTCAATTGCCGTGGTTTCAATGATCCCGCTGGCGCACAATGGGAAATCCTCATGATTATAATATTTCTTCATCAAGCCAAAGAACGAAACTGCTTGCGCGTCCATTGTGCGCGAAGGCCAGGCACGCGGATCCCATTGAGAGAAACCGCGCAGTAACATTTTATTTATTAAGGCTCTCCCGTCGGTTGTCCTACAATCTTCGCCGGGAAAAAAGGCCCCTTAATAAACCCATGAATCCGACTCATCGGCCTGCATAAAAGTCGGATTTACCGTTGCCGATTTTTGCCCGACGTATCCGGCGTCGTGGTGGGGATCTTATTTCACTGCGAGAGAAAATAGTCGCTCGCGCAATTGGCGCAATTCGAAAGTGACATTAGATAGTGCTCGCGCACGCAGTCTCTTTCGTCTTATCTTTATCTCCCGAGGCATTGACTGCGCCCGCTTGGAGTACCGATCGGCCGAATCGCGGGGACTTTATCCTTAAACTCCGATTGACTGTTGAGTTACCGTTGCGCGTTGTTATGACACGCGTGACGTGCTCCGTTGCGACGTTTATTGGCTGCCAATTTGCCGATCCGTGCAACAATTCAATCGGTCATAAATGCAGTCAGCTTTATGTTTGCGAGACTTTTATAAGGCCGTGAGCTTCAAGTTTGCCACGTGGCGAATCGCCAGGACTTGGAAAATTTTCTAAGTTTGAAAATTGAAATCGACAATTGTTTGTGTTAATTTATATTTTTCACTATAGTTGTATTTGTCGATTTCAATTTTTGAAGATAGAAAATTTTCCAAGTCAAAAACGTGTGGCAAACTTCAGGCCGTCAAATGTGTCGGCTTTAGAAAAGAAACGTATGGATTTCTCGCGCTTATTCTCCAAACCACGCGGTGTCCTAATTTTTCCCCGACCAGAAGATAGTTCCAGCTCCGATTGCGACACCAACTGGCAGATCGTTGATAAATTGGCGGCCATGTATTTTCGTTGAAGACGATTTCCTCCCGTTGACCCGATCTAGATAGCTGACATGATATTTCTTTCACAGTATAATACGTTTTTGAGAGCGTTAAAATTATTGCACCAATAGTAGGATTTCATGGTTTTAATAAATAACACTTTTATGCAAATGAATAATTGTGAACTTGCATACGATGATAAGTATTGGAGTTTTATGAATGTGAAATATCCACATGATTCAAACTTTTGAAATATTCGAACAAATTTGATGTATATTTCAACAATAAATTCAAAGCATATACATATACTCTAAGCAGATTTTAAATACATACTTGTACTTTATTTTATTTAATTTTTTCCAAATTTTATATCGTGCGGATATTTCCACGTGGAAAACTTCACATTGATTAAAATTTTGCGAAAAATAAATTTGGCAGGGAGAAAGCTTCCTTACAAACTATTCAAATTAAAACGTTCAGTAGTTCTAAACTTCTTTTTCAACTTCTCATTTTAACCAACGTAAAAAAGAGTCAATTACTTTTCTCAAAACCCTCCTATATTTATGTCAGTAACGTCTACATATATCAATCTAAATATATGACGTTCATAACTGTAATTTCCCGACGATAGTAGTAAATTTTCAAACCAATGCCTGTTACCCTCAATCCAGGATTTCCAAAAGAATAGTAAAACCACGACAAGTATTTCAAGCTTGAGTCGGTCTATTTAAAGTAGCCAAGTTCACTGGACAGACGAGCTTCTGTTGGCGCCAAGAAAAGGTCATTATTCACGATTAGGATCGAACCCTTCGCTGCGCGATTTCTTTGAAACGCACGTGTTCTAACGCCTGGCTCACGGCAACCCTTTCTAATGGCGCCATTAACTGCAACACACTCGCAGGAGTGCGAGTAAACACGCGTTACCAATTCCGGTGGTTTTAATGAATTGCGGCAATTAAAACTTTGTCGCTGGTAACAATTATTTTTTAAATCCTCTGTTAATTTATCGTAAATTACGATGATAGGCGAATCTAATACGGAACGTTAAAACGATTTTATGCAACGACTTCAATAATCTGTGCCAAGTCGCATCTTTACTATAAATTCAAATTGAAAATAATTGTGGTTAAACAGTTACACATTTGAAATGGGAAAAGTGCTGTAACAGCGTCGCATCATTATCAATGGACTGTTTTATAAATATTAATGTCCCGCTTTTATTATATGTAAACCTAATGCACGGTTTAATCTTCGATCGCGACGTTTATTGTATTTAGATAAATGCGTGTACACAACACACGTCAATATCGCGATAGTATTCACACGTGGCACGCACGATAGTGATCTTTAGTATGCGAATTAATTTGTTGTACATGTACGCAATTAAAGCACTCGGTGTAATAAATGATTGCTTTGTAACTTGAAGTTGCACAATATATTATTTAAAAATGTGCATCAATCGAATCGCCTGATTTGAATATTTCAATTGGCAGAAGGAAACAAATTATTATTCGATTATTCAAAAATTATAATGTCAGCAGAGACAAAAAGTTTTAATTCTTTACAAAAAGAATTTCGTAAAGAATTAAATCGTTTTATAAAATAAAAAGGTAGTTTAGTTATATACAAGTGATAAACAAAAGTTTTTACGTAATCTATTGAAATTACTGTTCGAATATTAAAAAAAAAAAAAAAAATGTAAACATTTGAAATAAATAGACTAAAAGAAGCGCTTGTTTACCTTTTTTGGCCCTCGTTTACTTTAAGTGTTTATATTTCGATTGTTTATTTTGAAAACATTTCTAGATCTATCATCCGCGACGCAAACTTATAAATATTTGTAACACAAAAATCGCGAAACAAAATTAAAACATAATGAAATGACAATTTAAAAATTATTTATTAATATTTTTGTGTATTTTTATAAACTTTGAATTTATATGACAGTAAATTAAAAGTGTTATTTTTATTGAAAGTAAACAAACGTTTATTTACATTTTTATTTCAATAATTGTAATTCGATAAATATATAATAATGCTCATTTGAATAAACACTACAAAATTGAATTAGTAAATATGGAAATTTGTTCTGCTAATTCATTTTAAATGTTCCAAAAGTTTTCATCATTTAGATAATTGTGTTCTAAATTTAACTAGAAATTTGTTTATGTAAGTTAATAATTACTTGTTATTACTCATTTTGCAACTTGAAACCACAAAATCATATAAATATATTTTATTATTAAATATATATATATCATGTATACGTTTTAATATAAAAATAATCCATTTATTATAATTGTTTTTTTTTTTATTTTATATATTCAAAATGTTGCACTATTTCTCATATTTGTATAATAAACAAGAAACGTACTAAAAATCAAAATAAAACAACAATAACATTGAAAGCGAAAACAAAACAACTTCAAAGAAACGTAAAAAAAAAGAAAACGACATGACGAGTAACGTTTGTTTGCGTCTCGTGTTCGTTGACAATAAAAACTGTATTTCATCGAGTTCTTATTACGTAATTTACTTCGGCACATCAAAAGGAAATGTATGCACACACATATCCAACGAGGAAGCAAAACAGCGTGGATTCTACTTGCACGGAAAATCGACCGTGAAAACGTCAAAATAAAGCCGACTTGTCCGGCCCTTTCTCACAATAAACACAAAGTTGACACACAAACAAAACATACGCGCGAAAGAAAACGAAAACTAATAAGCGGTCACGGCGTAAAGCGCAGAATCAGCAGAGCGGAAATACCGGGAAATTCAGCCCGACATTAATCTTTGCGCGGCGAGTTTGGTGGTCAATCTCGGATTTCGACCTGTGGCGACCACGCGACGCGTATCGAGGCTGACCGATAGCGTCGATTTTGCAACACGATCGAGACCTGCCGGCTCCGCGCGAGACCCCGTGACCTTGGGTGACACGCGACAACAATGGCTTGTTTACTCACCGAAAAACTCCTCCCAGCTGACCGAGCCATCGTCCGAGTCGACGTCCTTTGTCGAAGTTTCGTTCATCGCCGCTTCGTCCGGCGACTCGCTCGGCGACGTGTTTATGTCCACTTTTTTCGTCGCTCGCCTCTCCGTCTTTTGTTTAATAATTACTATTGTTCCGTGGCAGTTTTCCAGGAGCCGGTTGATTGGTCGGTCGAGCCGGTCGGCGATTCGATTGGTCGGCGCAAACTGCTCGGCATTTTCATTCGGAACTCGAAAGCCGGGGGGCGCATCGTGCGGAAGAAGGACGCGATAACCCCCTCGACGCGAGATCGCGGCACGAACTGACGAGCCAAGCCGAACTGCGGCCGAGCCCGGCCGGGCGGCCGCGCGCGCAACGACCGGCCCAGAGTGATGCCAGATTCGTGAGACGTCGCGCCGATGAATATTCGCCGCGCGCACCCTGGCGCTTTGATGTACGCGTGCGGTGGGTACACGATTCCCTTTCCTTCCCCTCCGACTTTTCTTTCCTTTTGCTCCGCATCTTTCTCGTCTCCTCTTGCTTCTTCGTCTTTTGTTGTTTATGTTTCGCTTTATTCCTCGGCCCGGGAATTCGTTGAATCGTGCGTCCCGTTTTCATTTTTCAAGGACATTCAGGACTTTCCGAAGGTACTATTTGTTTTGTTTGTATTTTTGTTTGACAATTGATTCGGCGACATTGAATAATGTTGAGTGGTAAAATATGAATTCATGAGTGTTGTGAACATTTGCTTGTGACCTTGGCGAAACTCGTATAATAAAAAGACAAAAGGATAATTGTAAGTGAGATAAATTAGTAGTATCGATCCGTGCGTTATACATTGAGAATATTGTATTAATAATTTTCGTTCGGTTAGGTATCTTTTTTTGTACTTGAAAAAAGTACACTATATTTTAAATTTTAGAAAAGTTACCTTTGGTTTTTTAGAGATTATATTTCTCCAAGGTCATAAGAGGTATGTATTTATTTACTTATTCATTTTCTCTTGTGATTTAATATTTAAGTGGAGATATAAAATATGTTTTATGTTTGTTGTTAAACGTACACATATTGTTCTATTTGCGGTTTTAGAAAGTGCTGAAAAGTAAACAACATTTTTTCGTTTGACACAGTTGTTTTATTTAAGCATTAAATTAAAACTTTGTTTACACAACAATACATTGCGTAAAAGTAGGTAAACGAACGCTTTGTTTTTCAATGTACGAACAATAATGAAAACATGTAGCAACGGAAGTTCATAATTGCGAATCTTTTTATATTCTTTAGATAACATTTAAGGATTTCTCATGTTTGATTTTCACTTTAACAGTTCCAATTTGATAACGATTATTACTCAGCAAAATAAGTTGTATTTATTGGTGATTTTGCGTGACACATTTCATTTACGATAAAAGTTTAATGAAACGTAGACGTATCAACTGTCTTAAAAAATATATATATATAATTATACAACTTACCTAAATCGTGTTAAATATACCTATATTTAATATATATACAGATATACTTAACACTGTTAGGCAAGTTGACTGTAGGCAAATTGTGGATGACCCGTGTGTGTGTGTGTGTGTGTGTGTGTGTGTGTGTGTGTGTGAAATAAAAAATGAAAAATTGACTCACCGGTAACGTCCCACGACGAGGGGATGACAGGAACGAAAATGTACTGACCTTAAAATCCCGCGGTGTCCATCGGCGACCCAAAGATTGTGCAGCGCGATG
>JABFOV010003362.1:0-16628 GCA_022817685.1 Aradophagus sp. ZL-2020
TATATGTTTTTTTAGAGAGAGTAACGAAGGACGAGTTGTGGGAGGTAGTGTTGGGATGGAGGTGTGTTATAGAGACAAGTATAAAAAATTATAAATTTTTAGGATGAAAATTTTTTTTTTATAGTCAAAAAAATAAAAAAGAAAAAAATAAAAAAAAAAAAAAAATTTTTTTTTTAAAAAAAAATAAATTTTTTTTTTTTGGAACAAAAATTAAATTTATTAAAAAAAAAAAAAAAAAAAAAAAAAAAAAAAAACATTATTATTTATATCAAAATGGCTAAACTAAATAATCATTTATTGTAATAAGTTAGAGAACAAAAATTGACGGATTAAAACAAAGATTCGCGCAGGTGCTTGACCTTTTCTCGCCCATGGCTCCTAGCAACAGTAGGATAGGTCGCGCATCGTTCCCAAATCAGACGCAGTTGATATTGAGCTCATTGTCTTTGACTTTTTATTGCTTCTGAAATGTAGGCCGAAAGAATTGAATATTGTTCATATCTAAAGACTATGTTTAATCATCTAAAGACCATGAATTTAAATCATTTCTATTTCGAATCATGAATTTGTATAATTTTCTTTTATGTTATCAATTTATCTATTGTTCTCTGATTTTATTTGAATACGTTATTACATCTGTTTGATTTCTTTCATTTTCAGAAGTAAAATCAACAGGTAATTTTAATCTAATGACTGCAGCAATTTTTTCAAAAACCATTCTCTTGGACATTGTATCTTATATTTTGGAATACAAGTGAAATGCAAGAAGAAAAAAAGTAATTTAAATATTTCAGTATATATTCTATTTTTTAAGATTATCAATTTTCGCCCATAACAAATATGGTCTTAGTAAACATATCAATATTTCTACAATAACTCTATATAATTTCATCACTGTCTGGTGTTCCGTAATGATTTCCAATAAACCCTTAGCCAGGAACATTTTTCTTCATACTCTCACAGAAATATTTTAATATCAAAATTATAGACCAGTGATTTTTTTTATAAACAAATTAGAAAAACATTATTAACACTCCAATAGAGTATTCTTTTAATTGATTTTTCACATGTAATCTTTCAAATAAAATTACTTATTTAAATAACATTTAGTACATGCTACATCGTTCACAATTACCTACAGTAGGTAAAATTCGTACGATCTACACCAACACGTAATTCAAAATTCGTAACTGAAATCTACATTTTAAAATGATATCAAAAAATTTTAAATGCTGTAAGCATTTCTTTTTAATCCTTTGAATACACTTCTCAGAATCGTCTGCTCTAATCTACCTACTTAAAGTTAATAATAATAATAACAATAAAACAATGTTAAGAATTCTTTCCTAATCGTGCTTCCGTTATTTTCATTTGTAGAAAGATATACGCAGCGCCACCTTCAAAGCTCGCGACAAAGCAGTCGTCGTTTTGCCGCGCCGAGAGCGGAAGAGGAAGGGCTCGGTGGCGGCGCGGTTTTGAATTGGCGCGAACGACGTCTCGGGGTGCGCTGGCGCGCGCTTTGTCGGCGGCTCGCGCGCCCTCTGTTTGTGTTGGATCACCGAGCGGCGACGTCCCTTGGCCGCGCGCGACGACGACGACGACGACGACGACGACGACGACGACGTCGACGACAGCGAGCACGACGACGACTACGAAGAGACGGAGGAAGCGGCGCTGGGCCTGCCGGCGTTGGAGCTGAGCCAGCCTGAGTGAAGAAAGGGCGAGCTCGCCGGTCCGGCGCTCCGTCCGGGTTTCGCGTGGCGCGGCGTGGCTCTGCCCGGGAGACGCGGAACGCACACAGACCCCGGGGCCGCAGTCGCAGCCTGGGCGTGAGCGCGCGCGCGCGCGCTCGCGAGACCATGGCCAGCAGGTGATCGGGCGAGCGTCGTCGGCTAGGATGCGGCGATGCCAGGTGAGGGCGCCGGCAGCGGCGCGGACCGCTGGACCGACCTAAGATTCGATTGTCAACAGCGAGCCCAGAGGCCGAACGATGAGCGCGACCGCTGTACCGGAGCCGCTCGACCTCGAGCGCCCCGTGAAAAAGGAGCGGCCCGAGGCCGAAAACGCGGGCGCCAACGGCCACGACTTCCCCGCGCCCGACAACAACCTCCTACACAACATCCTTGCCGCGAAATTCGCCGCCATGGCCAACCACTCGCCCGCCAACAAGCACGACAAAATACGGCTCATCATCGAGGACAGCATCAGGTAGTTTGGCTGGCTTCGACTTAGCCGTGCCTTTTTTTCAGTCCATCTGAGAACTTATGTTTTTTTGTTTTTCGGGTGCAAGGTGTTTATGCAAATGAAATTATTGTTTTTGAATGTATGAGTGGTTTCTTATTAAATGGTTTCGCGAAAACAAGGCTCAGTTGATGAATTACATGTTTTTTATTTTAATGTTTTGTTGGATTTTATTCGATTATGTTTTCATTTATTAATGAACGTCGGAATGTTCAAGTATCTTAGGATGCTAACTTTTTTCTTTGATAAATGAATAAACATTTTTCTACATTATAGTATTTTTGAAATAATTTTTGGGTCATTGTTTGAGGCTTACTTGTAAAATTATGAAGAATTTCAAATTGAAGGATTTGTTTGTTATATTGAATCAAGGTGAATTTTAGTTTTTATTCAATATTGATGAAAGTTTAATTTTGTTGCAAAGAAAATGTTGAGGATACTTCTTGAACATTACTCTTGGTAATTCTTTCTGAGCTTACTGAGACTCAGTTTGTTATTTGGTGTCTGCTTTTATTGGTTTATCTTGCAAAAATAACTTTGCAGCATAACTTTGTTCATCTTTCCACTTGGTAAAATTGAAAATTGTTTTCTTTTGCATTTAAATTTTTTATTTATGAGTAGGTATGTGGGAGGTATTTATAATTATTAAGTAAACGAATGCTCAGTGTTTCTATCGTTGAAATTCTTGAAAATTAATAATTTTCAACGACAAGTATATTCTAGAAATAATTGACATTTAAAAATATAATTGCAGTTGACATTGATTATTCAGACGCCGCTTTTATTGGATATTTTAATTAACATACACTGAATATGATTTGTAATTTGTGATATTTGTTCGCAAAGAATTTTTTATTTCATTCAAATAATGTTTGATTTTTTTTATGTTTTATATTTTATTGATTTCCATATATGCGTTTCTATTCCTCATGTCTTTTTTAGATACTGACTGTAAAGGAGAACAATTAATTTTCATAAACACTTTTTTTATCGATTGATGGCTTTGGATTATTAAAGTGTTAAAATTAGCTAAATTTTAATGGTATTTGCACATCCGGATCTATTCTTTTAACGAGTTGAAAAAAACTTAAAGCTAAAGTTTAATTTATATTCCAATCTATGGTTTCAATATACTAATATCACTAAAACTATAATTGTGTATTTCAGTGAAGAATCACGTACCAGTGTTCAAGACATTTTTAATCAAGTGGAAAAATTGAAATTGGAAGAAAAGCTTTTGTTGTACCTGAAACTTCCTATGTCTTTGACTAATCCTGGTGGTACTGTGGACCCTTTAAGACAGCCACTGAACCCACTCGGAAATCGTTACGAGATACATCAAACCATAATGTGGATTAAAACGCACCTCGAAGAAGATCCAGACGTCTCTTTGCCAAAACAGGAAGTCTACGATGAATACAAGTAAATAAGGAAATCCATTTAATCATTTTTACAATGTTTTATGAAGTTTTAACAAATAAAACAAGTTTTATTTTTGATTCTTTTTGTTACAGTGTATTTTGTACAAGGAATTTCATGAAACCATTGTCGACTGCAGATTTTGGTAAAGTTATGAAACAGGTGTATCCTCGCGTTAAGCCACGGCGGTTGGGAACAAGAGGCAATTCTCGATACTGTTATGCTGGGATGAGGAAAAGAATCAAATTGAATCCTCCAAAATTGCCTAACATCAGTAGTCCTGTTCCTGTAAATATTATTCATTATTAACTTTTTTTGTTACTGTTAATCAATAAAAAATTTTTTTTTGTCAAAAATATTTTATTAATTCACATCTTATGTATAAATAATTATAGAAATAAAAATGAATTATCGTAATATTTAAATTTATCTAGGGCGACGAAAATGGTGGCGACGAAAATGTTACTGAAGAAATGTTGGGTGCAGCATCCACATTAATACGCGAGTGGGCAGAAAGTTTATTAGACACGAAATTTCCCACGCTGTGCACCTTAGGTCGATATCTCGTCGATAATCTTTACGTCGACACTCGATCCTTAGCTGCTGTGTGCATCCTGTGCAATTCTAAAGATAACAAATTCACAGTTAACAAAGGTCCGTCTACACTTTTTTCCGTATCTGTATGAATAAATTAGAATGTCATAAATCAATTAAAAATAATTCAATTTTCACTTGAATATTTGCAGAGACATCGCCAGTGCATTCTGGATTAGTTGCATCTGGAAAGCAGCCTGGCAAACTCAGGGAGGCACAATTGCAATTGCAACGTAAACTGCAACAACGGGAACATATTCGCGATCAAAAACATCGGCATATTGAAACCGTTTTGCAGGTGAGTGAGAACCGTTAATTCTTTGATCCGTTGTATGCAATTAGCGGGATTAATTTCCTTCTATTTGAAAATACGCGGAATTAATTTAGACATCAACTTTTCATCGGCACGCTATAAGGGGATATTTTACATAAAAAAATCAATAGAAAGACATTGTTGTTGATGAACAAGGACATCGTTAACGAGACCGTTAATAAAGAGCTTTATAATAATACACACTGCACAATCGATAAAGGAAATGTATACCATTTAATGCTAATTTTATAATACTTCTAACTTGTATATAAACGAATAAAACGTATTATTTATGCTTTACAGAATCCAAACAAAGAGAAGACTGTAGATAATAAAAACACCGCGACAAGCAAGGGTGGTCGCAGGAGTAAAATGCAGATTCAGTCACCACAGGGTACAAATATAATAGCTGGACAGCAGCAGCAGGAAAAGCCGACGACGGGTTCGAAAAAGGGCCAGGCGGGTCAAAAGAAAGGCGCGAGGGGTTCTTCGCAGCCATCGTGCACCGTATCGCCGCAATCCAACTGTGATAATCCCGCGGCAGCGTCGCAGGCTGCGAATTGCGACACTGTCGGCGCGATAAACGTACCGGCGTCACGGCCGAAGAGTGCACGCAAGCGCTCAGTGGCGCACCGGTCGCCGAACGGGCCCAGTCCTGAGAAGCAGCTCAAGCTCGCGGCCGAGCAGGCGGACGTCAAGTCCGGGCCGAAGGTCGTGGCCACTTTGAAGACACCGAGGCCGAGAAGCGCGAGGTCGGTGGCGACCAGCGCGGCTACTCCCCAGCCTCCCCCCAAAAGCTGTGATAGCACGTGTGTGGACGAGCACGCGAAAACCAATGGCTGCGATGCAAAACGCTCAATCCTGTCGAAAGAGCAGATACGTTTGCTGCAGGATACCTCGAGCGACAAGCTTTGCGCGATCGACCCGGATTCGCTGGACGATTACCTCAACGGTGGTAACAACTCCCAAGAGCAAGAAGAGGAGTTGCTGCAGTATTTTCAACAGAGCAACTCGTCGAGCTCGGACGTGGAGAATAGTGGTGCGCTTTATGACGGCGACAGTTCATCCCGGTCGGACAAAGTGTCACAGCTACGACTCATCCTCCAGGAGAACTTGGATGAAACTGCGTACCAGACGCCAGATTCAGTATTAAGCACCAGCACCGCCAGGAGCGATAGCGTTGTTCCTGAAAAGCAACAGGTCATTTTTATTGATTTATTTTTGGATTTAATGTAAGGGTGGCAAAACCAAACTCGATACACATTTTTTTATTCGATCATGACTTAAAATCAGTCGAGAATCGAGAACATATTGCTGAATGTCAAATCAGTTCATGTATGTTCATTTCATTTATATCAATTTGACATCGATGGCGTCGAGTGTTTGTTGATATAATATTGATCATTATCTCGTCCATGTGACTATTCGATATTAAATCAATATTCATGTCATTGACGTCAAATTATTATTGGTAAAATTTAGTATTCCAATTATAGATTGATTTGATTTTCAATCAATGAAATCTTCATAATCAGTAGATTTAGAATCAACATATAATTTAATATTGTGCTCTGTTAATTGTTTTATATATTTGTAACTTACACAATATTCACAATTGCACAAATTTGTTACAAAGGTTTGTTAAATGAAAATTACTCACTAATTAATACATGATCATAAATTCAAGCATTAACCTTAACTTTATAGAAAACAATACATTACATACAAAATGTTCTCAACTAATATTGCTGTGCTACCTTCTTTTTTACAATTCTTTAAAAATTCATGAAAGCTCAAGTAAAGACCAAAGTACAAATATCTTTTATTTTTCAACAGTTGCACGATTAATTTGACATAATAATTGTTATTGTACTTTCTTAAACCTTACCAAATTATCTAAACTAAAAGGAAATGCTCTAACAAAGCTCTAATATGCGATTGCAAACAGGAAGTGGTTATAAAGCACGAGATCATTTTACCGACGCTGCTCAGTCACGCGAGCGGCCAGACGAATAGGCGTCGGGTGAGTTTTGAGAGCAACGTGGTGGAACACGCCAACACCGTACCGCAAAGTCCAAACACGCGCCGTAGGATATTCAACTTCACACCTATATCGCCTAGTCCGCATTCGCCAATCAATGGTCGAGTGTCCAAGTCAAACTCAGCCAACGCAAGTCCATTTGTTTCGCCAAGAAATACCCCGGTTCCGCGCTCCAGAAGCAGCATCCAAGCTAGTGGTTGCAGGTCGCGCGGAGCTTTGAAGACATTGTCGCGGTCCATCTCTTGTAGTGTTCCATACACCAGCAGGACCGCGGATACTTTCATAGTGCCTACCAGCGGTCCAGATATTTTCTCCAAGCAACTCACTACCACCACAACCAAATCGTCCGAAGTTCAGGTTTGTATTTTACATGAGCATCTGTAGATTTAATGTGAGAAAAAATACTGCTTCTGACATATTTTTTAATATTTACTTTTTTTAAAAAATAATTCTTTTATTTTTGTTTGAATGTAAAGTTGAATCTATTCATAGTAAAAAATATCGTTTTTACCATCATCAAATAGTCAATTAAAGAACAACTTTTATTTAAGTTAATTGGACTCTGTTTAAATCAACATTTCATTTTGGAGAGGAAATACCAGAAACCAAAATTTAATTAAAAATGTTCAGCTTTTATTTTTCGTCGAGTGACGATAATGAGAGTAAATGAGAAAAATTTTCTACTCAGACAAAGTGAATTCCCATTTTAAAATGGAATGGCATAAATTACATAAAATGTTCTGAAGATACTGGGCGAAAAAAGTAATTCTTTATTGAACAATGAATTTTGTGCAATAAAATTAGCGTAATAATTACAGAGGTGAAATCGATAAGTTGATACAACAAGGTAAAAAAGATTCTAGTCAAGGATTCACTTCTTTCGTTTAATATATATATATATATTTTTTTTTTAATAGAAGCTGCATTTCTCCTATCTCATTTTCCACAGCAGCAATTACATAGGTTTTTGTAATAAAAACTAACGAGTTACTTTGTCCCAATTATGTAAATTTTCACTTTGCAAATTACATTTTTATGTTAATATTTCGACGACGTTTAACGAATGAACTAAAAAGGTGTAATTAAAAGTTAAATTGAGAAACATTTTTATGTTGCGTTTGATAAATTATTATAAATTAATCAGCTGTTTCTCACAACAAATAACTTTCACATTTGTAATAGGTGGGTGTCCATTCAATATCCGTGACGACCAAGTCCGAACCTCAAGAGGTGCAATGTTCGCCGTTTTTGTCCTTCGATCTGGCCCCGCAGAAGCAGTTGCTTATCAACTATCCGAGCCAGGAGAACCTCCAAGAGATCAAAAACATTAACCAAAAGAGCCAGCCAACGGACATCGAGATTAGCGAGCTTCTGCACTGCGCGAAGCCATTTACACGAGAGCAGCTGTGTCGTTCGCAATCGGTGCCATTGAATCGGATGTTCGGTACGAGTGGCGGTGGCGCCACCATCTTGTCGCCCTTTTTATCACCCTTCCCGAGTCAACCGTTCAATCCGTCTTCGAGCAGCTCGATCGCACCAACTCCAGTACCAAGTGAGTTTAACGACTTTGGCTCGATTGACACGCCAGTAGGCGCTGGTCTTTTACTTGACGACGTCGACACCAACTTTATGTCGGACGAGCAGCTACTTATCGGCGCCAAAGAAATCACCTCAGAGAACATCTCCAACATCCTTAACATACTAAGCGAGGACGAACAAAACATCATCTCGGATAACGTGGTCACAGATGACAACGAACCCATCCTCATTGATTCGATTGACATCTCCGCGAACGACGTGGTGCTTAACACGACGTCGAGCGTCGCTTCGAAAATTATACAATCGCGTTCCTACCCGAATACACCATTACCCCTACCGACTACATCATCTTCATCGTCATCGTCATCATCGTTTCATGTGGTATTTGCTGAAGATAATAATGGTTCGCGGTCATATCCCTCGACACCGTTGCACAACATGCAACAAACAAGTGACGCTTACATCGAAAGTAATGAACCAATGCTGTCGAGTCCGACGTTGAACACTTTGAACGTTCACGAGGGCAACACGATTGGCGCGACCACTGGCGTAACCTACTGTAATGTCAACGATTTGCTTGAGACCAACATTTTCAGCGAGCCAGATCCCGAGAACGGAGACCTCGACACTTTGGGCCACTTTGAAGAATTACAGGATGTCGACTCATTGGCTCCTCTGTTCAACGAAGTCGTTGAACCAAATCGCTGAAATGAGCTTGAGGTAACTGAATACAAGAAAAATTTTCAATTTATTTATAAGGTTGTACTAGTGAAAATTTCATTATTACAACTTAAAATTAATTAAATAACATTTCAAAAAATTTTACCAAATGTGATTAAATGTGAATTGCATTTATCAGTTCAAATTGTGAATATAAATTGAATTAAATAACATTTTTGCTGCACTGGTACTTCCTTAATGCAAAGCTTTTTTTTTTTGTTTGATTTGGTAGATTGTAGTCATAATTTGTGTTCTTGTAAATAATGTAGTTTGTATTTATTATTATATTTAATTTATTTTATTTTTCATCTTAGGGAGGCCAGAGTTTGGACAAATCTGGACAATCTTGAAAAGTCAGGGCAAAAGATTCGAATATGACACAGAACTGTGTAAGACACGGAATTCATGAACTCTTGTGTCATAAGAAAGCAAAAGAAATAACTGAGTGATGGTGACATTTAAAAGGTTAATTTATGTTTAGCTATTATTATTTAGAGTTGCACACATAATCGATTCATTGATTTGTTAAATTGGTTTATCGACAGACTCGATAATATAAAATCCGAATTTCACCCAAATTGACGTTTAATCGATAATCGATTAATTGTGTACTTCAAACTCTTTCTCAATACTTTACGCTTATAGATTTACGTAAACGTTAAACTCATTTGTTTTAAACTTGCATAAAATAAATGAGTTTGTTATTATTATTATCATTAAGATCTCACTTAACGTTGTACATAACTTTTGAAATATTCACCCGAGTGCATCTAACATGGTATCGTAACATTTGATACCTGGAGCTGTAATTGTTCATTCACCTCTTGTGTAAAGATACTAACTTATTACAAATCTATCATGCAACAATTTTACTCGAAACTCCAATTTAAAGTTGTGTTATACTATTTGTACAGTTCGTTCAAAGAAATACCTGTCACATTACACATGTGAGGTTTCTTTGTTTAAATTTTTATCTGTAAATTGGTGGTAAAGGTTTGTAAAAAATAAAATTTATGAAAAGGTAACGATTAGGGTCACAAGAAAAAAACTTTTAAACTGTTAGGCGGAGAATTACTTTGATTTCTTATTATTATAACATATAACAATGAACTGGGAACAAAATTTTAAAGATCTTTTCTAAAGATAATTGAAGTTTGCATTAAATATAGAGAAAGGAACTGTCTATTTGGACAGAAAATGTACTTGAGTGTGGATATAAGTGGACATATGTGTATCTTAAAGTGGAAATGTTTTGTAAGTATCTCCTACGCAAACTGTATCTCCTTCTTTAAGGAACTGAACTTCTCTGCACTCAATCTTGTTTAAAAGATGTTTTTGACTCTTTAGCCAATCTTTGTGTCGAACAAATACTTTTTCGTCACATTTGCACAAGAAATGACATTTTTCTCCCTAGGGAGATATCGAAAAATGTCGTTTTCTCGCATTTATAATGAAAAATATCGTTCGTACCTAGGAAGCTATATACTTACTTCCACTTATAGCTACATATATCCACATCAAATGAATTCACTAAAATCCACAAAATATATCCACCTTAAAATACTTATATGTCCACTTATAACCACAAATAAATCCACATGTCCATTTATAATCACAATTAAATCTACATATGTCCACTTATATCCATTTATGTCCACACTTAAGTACACTTGCTATTCCAATGGACTGTTCCACAGAAAGTCGTTAATATTTTGTAGGAACTTAAATACGTTTGTATCATTTGACTAGATGAAAATTTATTAGAGCTAATAAATTATTGAAAATGCCATTTTATCTTGTATTTTTTTTTATGTTTTTTTTATTTATTTATAAACTATGAAATTGTACTGGATATGATAGGATTTTAAGAATTAATAGTTTTTTGCCCTTGAAACGTATACGTAAAAAAATGTATCTCATATAGTCTTCTCAATTTTCTTTTTACACTTCTTACACTTTAATTTATAATTCCATATACTTAGCAACTTAAAATGTAAGAGTCGACTGATTTATATATTCCTTTAATTTAAAGTACACAGAAAATTTTGTTTTTCATTTTTTTTTATGATTAAATAGTTTTTTATTGCAAACAGTAAATGTATTGGTTTATTCTTATTGATTATTCCGTAAATTAATGCAATGTTTGCTTTGTTTTAACAACGTTCTTTTTTACCAATGTTGTTTTAAAGCAGTATTTATACAAATATCAGATTTGTAAAAATCATTAACTTTCGACTGTCAGGGTTGGGGTTATATCATCGAATCGTAACGCTAATGTAAAACTGTGTTTTATATGAAACATTTGTAAAATATACGAGTGTCCGTAGTTTTCCAAAGCACATAAAAGTTTAACGTAAACGATGCCACTAAATTTTCACGTTTTATACGCTCGATGTAAATCGACCAATGAAAATATTGATTTTAAATTAGGAAGAGTCAGTTAAAATATCCAACCCTGGACAAAGTACAAGTTTTTTAACAAATAACGCGTTGAATATTTTTTGCGCCGTTAAAAGCCGTGCGCGCCACTCATCGAATACGTAATGTAAACTCAGCATCAAGTTCGACAAATTAATCAAGTCACTTTCTAAAATAAAGCGTAGTTTGTGTCGGAAATACACTGTACAATTGCTGCTAAGGAATAAAACAAGAAAACAAAGTGAAATAAAAGCGCAATACACACATACAAAAGCAGAAAACTATTGTATTTCAAATTACTGTAGCAAATAAGAGACTGATGATATAATTCTTAGATGTAGTGAATTCCACTACAATATTGTAGTAAAACTATATCCTGAAAGAACTAAACAGTAAAGGTTATTATTTGAATAGTAAAAGATACTATCCGAATACTAAAAACAGTGCAGCTTGACCATTTCAGTTGTAACTTTTACCATTTCGTTCCTTTAATGCATGTACGGTATAATGAATTTTGTTTCTCAATCATTTTTATGTAAATTCCATCATATTTATGAACGAATTAACTATTACGACATTAAAAAATGTATTTTACTATTTGAGAAAATGAAATACTAAAGTTGCAGGCATCAGAGATAGTAAAATGTATTATGTTTATTATCAATATAACAACGTCAAACTTACTACTTCACTTTCTTAGTTTATATAAATGTGATTAATATTATCGTGATGATACTCCTTTTATACTCCTTAACGTGACATCATCAGTCGCTAATAAATTATAATAATTTTTAATATAATTCTTTTCTGGTTGCACGACAGGTAAAACACAAAAAGAAAATTAAGTAATAGTGTAGTATTTTTCATCACAGTTATACGCACAAAAAATGTAATAAGCATGCTAGTTCGATGTATTCGTATTACCGGGGTACATTCAGTGGGGTAGAATTTTAAAACGAAAGTAGAGTAGTTGTAGTAACGAATATGCAATATGAACTTGCAATCGGAGATACGTAAAACGTTTTCTGAATTCGATTTCGAAACGTTGCTTCGTATATAATTTGTATAAAGGGACGTGTTCACTGCTGCCGGTGAAATTGTATGTAAAAATTTACGAAAATTAAATTTTATACATTTTTCCAACCTCCGAGTGCAATATTTTTTTCGTTAAATTGTCCGGCGTCGGAGAAGCGTTCCAACGACAGGCGTATGAATAATTTAAGAATCCGAATTGCCGTTTCACCGATAGTCGTTAATGTTGTTATTAATTAACGTTCGAGATAAAATGCATGAGGTAATTTCGATCGTGCGGCTGGTTATTTTTGAATTGTTATACACCGTAAAAAGATGAATGTAAAATTGTATACAATTTAATAATGCATGCGATGAAAGTATATATTCGCGGCATAACGTTACATTCAACTGCATCATCGCATTACATTTAACTAGTATATTTTCATTTCTAAACGATTAATCCTATTGTAATTGCAGTTCAGAGCATGCATTCTGTTAATATCTTCATTGTTTGACGTGAGTCGACGAAGCGAAATTATGCGCGATTTGAAACTATCAGATTTTAGATATTATGTGTTACGCCGCGAAATTTTACACGCCGAAGTGTAAAATTACACGGCATACCGTGACAACTTTCGCCACAACGTCATGCAATTTTACACGACCTTTTTTACTGTGTATGCGAACAAAAAACAAAAAAATTATACCACGAAATGCCGCTGATATTCGTGACGAAGCGTAAACGGCAAAGTTGAAACAATTATTATCGGTAAAAGATAAAAATAAACGTGGAAATTGTTTAGTTATCGCAATCTTAATTAACGTCAACTCCCGACAATTGCGAAATTCCTTTTGGTTAACGCGTCGCGCCTTTTTATTTCCCCTCTCATCGTCTTTTTGGCTTCGTCGTCTGATTGTTATAGAGAAAATTGAAGTATGAAATGCTCGTCAAAGGCGGCACGTCATTAACGCAAAGGGAATTTCCATGACAATTGATGAGCCGTGTCACAAAGAGACAATCTTTACGAATTTGCCTTGAATTATAAGTTTCCGTTGATCCGATTCGAATCCGAGCACTTGTCGTAAGTCGCGCGGTTAACTGTTAATGAAATTGAACGCCGATTGAACATCGTCGTTCGATCGTTAAAGCTCCCCCCCTCCCCTCCCCGACCCCAGCGAAACCGAAATTCATTGTTGCAGTTCGTTTTGACATTGTTTCCGTTACTTTTTCCATCGTTGAAGAATCATTGTTAACGTATATACAATTGATTTGAAATTGACGTTTTCGATTAATCTTCTAGTTATTACTAAGGCTCGCGTGCTTTCAGAGCGTTCGCAATTAGACCTTAAGTTTGTGAATCGTGTTGTGAATGATTGCGCGACCTTTCTCGATTGGAGCTTGTGGAGCCGGATCAATGAATTTTCCAATTTTATACTGCCGACCTGCCGCGCAGGGTCTTTTACACGAATCGAGAAGGTGAAATCATTCGACTCTTGTAAGCAAGATCAAGTCAGAGTGTAAATATTAGAATTTAAACTTTGTTACATAAGTTAGGCCAGTTTCGATAATTCGTCTACAGTTGTGCGGTTTCGCATTGCAAAAATAAACGTTTTATTTCAAAACACCGTTCAGTCACTCAGGAAACATTTGTTAGTGTTTTAAATTTTAACACACCTTTCGACGCGTTAAAAAATAACAAAAAGGAAAAGCACTATGAAATGTTTCAAAAATTGACTGCTAGTGGAATGCTAGTTTTTGTAGCGTTACGAAAGTCATGGTTTTAAGCAAGCGAGAGTAATTTAGTTGGTGAGTCCGCGATTATAAAAAGCTCCTGCAAATTATATTTACGCGCGCCGTTGTTTCCAAATAAATTGCATTGCATTTTATCGATTGATACTTCAATCGAGCAAATATCTGCGTTTCGGTATGGCCGTAAAAAAGCGACACGCAACTGAATTACTTGGATCGAATCGCTTTTATTAGACCGTGCGATGATAGATTTAAAACAGTGGAATCGTGATATACAAACAAAATGGATCAAGTTCGTTGCAGCTAATTGCATTAAGCTTTACGAATCATTCGAATCTTTGGTCACCGTCGTCATGTACAGTTGTAAAGACCTGATAAGTTTCGAACTATATCGTTTTTTTTACATCTTTTTTACACGAAAAATCAATAAATGATATTTCAAACCACAAACACGTACTTAATTATGCGTACGGTTATTCATTCGTTTGAATTATATACGATCCTGTGAATGCATTGTTGGTTGATTCGGAGCGTAAATTTTATCAGATTAAATAAAGCGATTGAAATATGTAAATTTAAATGAAAGATGAAAATATTAAGCTATGAAATTTGTGATGTTGATGAATAGTTTATGCGGAAAGTATGGAGTGCACTGATGCGACGAGACGTCAAGCAATAAAACAAGAGAAGTGATTTTCGCGAATTTAATATTTGTTTAGGTTTTCGTTCCTTCTTTTTTCTTTTTTTTCTTTTGCGTTGATCAACGCAATAACTAGGTCTTAGACGTGCCAACGCGTCAGAAAACCCGGGTGCAGTTATTTTTGTTGTTTTTTCATTACGATTACATTTTGCACCGTGCGCATTCAGTAGAATTCCTTGATAAGATCCGGGAATGACACATGAAATATTTCGATAAAACTACAACCCGCGCACGTTGTACGTTCTCAAGGTATCAAATTATACGGAAAATCCATCAGCCGAACGAATTCAAATATCAGTAGTGAAAAAGGTCGAATAGAATAAATGTAAAATTTATGAACTCAAGTTAAAAAATTTACATTTTTCTCGAAACAGATCGTAGTTCGTTTCATTATTTAGTTGACGTTTTTATCACTGTCGTTGAAACGTTCATTTTTCGGAGTTTTATCATCATAAAAATATCACACGAGAATGGTATTTCCTCTTGAAGAATATATTTTTCGAATACATTTTCTGAACGGAGATAAAATTAAACAAACAAGCAAAAAAATGAGAGGAAACCACGTTGAATGGTTTATTAGACAAATTATATTTGATACCACATATTATCTGTCAGCCAATTAGAAATCTATGTTCTTTGATAAAACTAAATCGAATCACAAACATTAATTATGTCACGATTCTAAGGGATAAGTGTAAACAAAAGTGAATAATTAACTATATAAATAAAGATAGGATTAAAGGGACGATAATAACTATAAAAAAAAAGAAAAAAAAAAACATTTTCCCATCCAATTGCTTTTTACCGTGAAACCCGAGCAAAGCAATTTCCACAGATATTCAATAGACAATTACCCGTATTATAAGTTTCATGCCAAAATGCACTTCTGATAAATTTAATAACAGTTGACGTTAATATAAGCGAGCAGCCACCGCGCGTGGAATTTTGATTCGCGTTTAATTAATATGACATTCGTTGCTTGACTGTATGTTACTGAATAATGAAAAATGCGCAAACAAAAGAGAGAAGACACGAGCGGCAAATATCCAAGGAGTATTATCATCAGAGGTCGATGCAAATGAGCGAGGAGCGAGCGAAGCGTTAGAAACCCGGAGCAGCATATCTTTTTCCGTATATCCGATCATACGTGTAGGAATCATAAATCGCATCATATTTCATATTATACGTAGAATTGAAAAGCGTATCCGTAGTAGCTCTGCGAGAATTTAGAATATGAATTACGCAGCCTCCCTTCGTTTTAGTGAGTCGTGCGAGAACTCTCGATCATCGTTTTCACCAACTTTTTGTTCGAGTTCGTCGCAGCTTGTACAACCGGACGGAAGTCACTGCGAAAACTCAAGCTGTAAAAGCGTCGTCATTCAAAGCTCCGGAGTCTTCAAGTCGGAGACTCGGTACGCTCTTTAAGAACGTTTCAAATTAAGACGGCTCTTAAATCAGTATGTAAAGTAAGTCTGCGTAATATGGAGAAACTTGCAAAATGAGTTGAAAGAATTGTGTTTTCAATAATAGATGTACATTAATGAAAATTATATTGCAATGATTGCTATAATTGCGAATTTGTCAAATGTGAGCGTATTTTTATTGTTGTTGTTTTTTTTTTTTTTTTTTTTTTTTTTTTTTTCCAAATCTATTTAAAAAACCTTTGTAAAAAAGTTGTGTGGAGTTTTTGTTTTTTTTTTTATTTAAGTATTAATTTAATTTTTTATTAAAAATAATTTATTTTTTTAAAATATTTAATAGAATCTTTTTTTTTATTTCCTCGACCCCAAAAACCACTCCATATACAATTCTTCCTTTTTTCTTTTATGAAACAAAAAATGTAAATATATAATATTCTTCGACTATTTAACACTACACG
>JABFOV010003363.1:0-16627 GCA_022817685.1 Aradophagus sp. ZL-2020
TTATTTACCGAATAATTTCATTGACAAATGTTATGGAATTTGTTGTTTATCTTTTTTATTTATATATTTTTTTAATATGATTGACAAATCCAAACAATTTCAACTTGCTGATGATCGTTATTTGATCAAAGCATTGCCAACGATCAAACTTGATAAACTAACAAATTATATTGTAAATTATATATATAAATAAATAAATAAATAAAGTAGGAAAAGGATCACACTTACATGGAAAGAAAAAATAGACAAATTTTGCATCAAAAGGTTTCTTAATTTAGTAAACTGTTCTGTACAATATCAGATACAAAGTTTGTATCAATTTTGCGTGGTCTATACTGCTTTTGCAAGCCGCTTATACCAAAATGGCATAGACAGCTTGCTAAAGGTGTAGATGGCTCTATATAAAATTGGTATAACGTAGTTATTTACTAAATTTGTCTAAATTTTTCTTTCCATGTAGGTATACGTGGGTCCGGAAATTCGAAGGTTGCTGGCAATAACATGATATAAACAAAGACAACTATAGGTGTGATGACTTTCTAATTTTTTGATTTTGGATCGCCTACTTTTGAAGTGTCGTTTTTCAAACTCATTTGACACTAAGAAAACGTATACTCGTTGGATATGCTTACATTTATCGGAATAATTTAATTTTATGTCCAAAAACATATAATATTTAATCAGTGGAAAATTTTATTAATCAATCAGTTGATCTCGCAAATTATATGGCGTTGAAGTTTCCAACGTTTATTGGCAAACGAAAATTAAATCTGATACAATCTCCTACATTTAAAAACGATGGGATATTTTATCGAATAATTTTACAGGAAAAATTATGAATATAGTCAGTTTTTAGAACACAATTTTTCACTTCTAATGGAAAAATATATGTTGTTAAATTGTATTAAAATAATTTTCGTTTACTAATAAACGTTGGACATTTCATTTACATCTTCTTCTTGTAAAATTATCCAATCAAAAGAAACTATTATTTGTATGAAGAAAAGTGTATCAGATTTTGTTTTCGTTTGCTAATAAACGATGAAAACTTCAAGAACGTTCAATTTATTCATTCATTCATGAATTCATTGGTGTAAGTTTATAAATTGTACAAGCTTGTGATAAAATACAGCGCGGATGTACAGGGTTAACGGTGTCTGGTAGAAGAAATTGGTGGTGATATTCGGAGTTATTATAATGACACAGGTTATTAATCACGTGAATGCTGATGAACAGATTTTATGAAGTTAGGGCGACAATAACCCCTAAGGATAGAATTAATAACGCGAGAGGATAGCAATCTGTTTGCTACACAGCAGTGTGACTATGCAAAGGAAAAGCGAAAGCGATCGGAGGGATGTTTCGGACGGCAAAAAGAGACAGAAGCGATGAAGTATGGAATAAATGTGATAAGTGAATATAGAAATGAGTGAGAAAACGAGTTGGGAAGGAGGTACGAGCAGTGAAACCCTGCGGAGCGCGACTGGTGAATGCCACATAATTTGATTAGCCTCAGATTGACCCTACATACAACCCTGTTACTCAACGTGCCATGCAGAATCTAATCACTCACGACAGTTCCTTTTTATGCCCCCATTTACCCTATACTTTTCTGCGTGTCATTTCTTCGATTTCCACCAAGTGACCCCTACAGCCTGTACCTTTTAGTTTACTGTTATATATATATTGAAACATTTGAACAATTAATATATTTAAGTTAAACTAATAAAAAAGGAACTGACGCTTCCCTTGATTCTCGAGGGTAATTCCAAAACTGCAATTTCGAGCTTGGAAGGAAGTTGAAATTTCAGCCTTTTCAAATTGTTTCCAACCTCTTATCAACCTCTTTACAGTCACTTTATCTCCTTTTTGTACTCTGTTGAATGACCACCGAGTTTCGTGTTAGTTTTAATTTTATAGTCGCAAGTTGATGAATTTTAAAATTTCTGTAATTTTTATTCTATAATTTATAATTTGTACGGAGCCAACATTACTGAAACGATTGAGGTGATTCCTCATGTCTGGTGTCACGGAGTTAGTGTTTTTTCAAATTGCAATTTCGAATGATGAAATTAAAATTTGTAACTATAATCCAGCCAATGTTCGACAATGGGACAATGGTTCGAGCAGTTTAAATCGCAATTTTTTAAATAATTGTTGGTTATATAACTACTAAAACATTTTTGTCCACCTGAAAAGATTTCACAGTTTCTGCATTCGAACAAAAGAAAAGAATTAATTTTTACAAAATAAAAAACGTTTTCCCAGAGTGAGACAGTTGCTATATTATGGTTATTCTTAAAAATTGTTAACTTTAACAATATTATTCAAAAACACCCTAGTCTAGTAACAAAGGCTTGAAGAATCACCTTAAGTCATCATGTGTCACTGATACCGTCTTCTAAATGATCTCAATCCCGATAGAATATTTTGATTTTCAATTTGGTCGTTTTGTTTTACTTAATTAGATATTTATACTGCAGACCGCTTTGTCCTGGCGTTGACTTTCGACGGTGATTCGGCGCTTGATGCAATAAGGGGACTTCTACTTGTAGCTGATTGTTCTGCGCATCAAAACACTGTTGATATATTATATATTGTGCGTGAATTTCGGCGGGAAAAGTTCGCGCAGGATATTTTAGTGGTACTTTGATGCGCAGAACAGTCAGTTACGAATGTGAGTCATTTTATTTCAGCGAGGGGTTCGGTTGATTTCATCCAATTTTCAGACTTCGATTCGAAACTAAGGATAGCAAATTTTACAGCGATTTAGAATAAAGTAGAGAAAAAAATATGTCACACTAAGAAAACCATATTGTAACCACTACAAGATATATTGCAACGTGGACAATTTCATATAGTAAACTGTTTACGATATCATATCGTAACCTCTTCTTCATAGATTGTATTGTGGACAGTTTAATATAATATATTCTTTACGATATCATTTTGTAACCATCACAACATAGATTGGAACGTGCACAATTTCATGTAGTAAACTGTTTACGATATCATATCGGAACTACCTTCAGCCAATGACGTTGCTCGATTGCTTTATTTCAACCAATCAGCATACTGGAAATTGTACAATCCATATTGTACGATATAGTTTTCTCAGTGCAAAAATACTTGCTATTTTGACTTTTTTTTTTTTCTGTTAGACTTCATCCACTTTTCAGACCTACAAAACTTATGCATTTGAAATTTCCAACGTTTATTAGTAAACGGAAATTAAATCTTATACAATGTCCTTCATCTAAAAACGTTGGGATATCTTATCGAATAATTGTACAAAAAATTATGAATATAGTCAACTTTTAGAACACAATTTTTTTCAGTTCTAATGAAAAAATACATGTTAAACTGTATTGAAATATATTTCGTTTACTAATAAACGTTGGAAATTTCATTTACGTAAAAACTGTTTTTCGTTTCTTGTATTTTGTTAAAAAAGAAAAACAGATTTATACTTTTTGGTGCATGCTATAGTACACACCGTGGTCGGAAGTTGACGTTTTTGGACGATGATGAATTTTTCGCAGAGTGCCAAAAAGAAAGGACTGCCTGTTTTTGATACAGAGCGTACTATTGCTTAGAAACACAAAAACGTTATTTATCTCGAATGCTTCTCCGTCGTGAATCACACAGACGGTTTCGTTTTCGCAGCGTTAGCGATGCCAAACGTTGGGATAATAAGTAAACCTCAATAATAGGATTAATGGTTACACCTTCAAATTGATGATATAGCATTTTACCAGAAAACGCACCTGTCTGTCAGCCCGGAAAAAGAATAACGGATATTCATTAAACCACTGGCTGTAAGGTGTCGCTGAAAACAGAGTTATTCACTCGACTAAAAATTCGCAACAATGTAATTAACAATTTCGCTGCTACCATTACACATAACTCCGCCGAACGAACGACTTTCGCGAAGTCGAAATACAACGGATTTCACTGTGCAGTGGTGCTAATCGTAATTCATTGCAACGGACAAGGATTATTGTGACTTGGGTGAGGTTGTCGAAGCAAGTTTTGAAGAGGAAAAAGAAAATGATTAACGTAAGAAACGAATCGACAGCGGCAATCACGGTGGGTCCGGCTGACGGAATGACATTGCTATGCAATATGTCCATCTTTGAAATACAAACGAGTGGAAGAGAGGGTGGACGAGTCCACCACGCAAACAGATCAATGCTCCGTGTTCCAATATAAACAGTATTATTGAAACAAAGCGTGCAGGATGGAGGCGGCGGCGGCGATGGTGGAGGTGATGGAGGAGGATTGAGGGGGAGGCTTGATGTTTCCGGCGCTTGAGGGCGACTCGCGGGAAACGAACGAGGGGAGAAGAGTTATGTTGCCGCGATATTGTACTGCGCGGCACGAACGAACCTCGAGGGGGAGGCTTCGATACCCGCGTCACCCTCTTTCCCGTCATTCCTCGCTTTATAAAACGACCCTTCGCACAAAATGCCCTTCCACGGCCTGTCGATTTTATATTACACGTCGGGACGCCTCGAGTATCGTGCGCGTTCACCTTATCTAACTTATAACAAACAACACTTACAACCCTTGTGTCATCATAAATAGTTGCTTTCGGTATCGATGCTCCCCCTTTGCGTCAATCGTTTGCGATTTCACGTGCTACGCTTCTTCATACAGTTTTTATCCGTGTCCTACACTGGTTTTTGAAATTAATACATTGGTTACGAATCAAAGCGTAAGGTGTTTCAATTACACCGCTTCTTTCGAATCAGCTTTTCACTGTAAAAAGGAAGGAGTCGTTTGGAACAATGGTTTATGTTGTTTTAGGTGATCGTAATGAGGCAGTTTTATTTCAAACAATTTCCATCTTGTTGCAATCATGTTATAATCGAGGTTGCAATAATGTTGTACCGAAATTTGAGTCTTTGTTAGTTTTAACCTACAATTTTTGATACTATGAACCGTATGTCGCGGAGCGCGAACACGTGATTTGGTCTCACCTGAGTTGTAGGTGGCGCTTTTTGAACGATTGTGTTTTGTTTGGGTCAAGGATACAGTTTTTAGATAATAGCTTGCAGTGTTGAAATACCATTGCAAAAATCACTTGAATAGCGATGTGACATTAAAGTAATCGTATTAATACACTGGTGATTAACTTTGAAACAGTTATTGTTTATATTTACGACACCAGCGTCCAAGTCATTTCTTTTCAGTTGCATTTCTAGAACAATTTTAGATATTTAAGTACGTAGTGCCATGAAATGTACACTGTAAAAAAAGAGTGTCAAATTACACTGGATATCATGTAAAGTTACAGTAAAAGTGTAAAAGCTAACCTATGAAATTGCTTCCTTTTGAAAAGCAGCGGTTTCATTGGTTAGCTTTTACACTTTTACTGTAATGTTACATGATATCTAGTATAATTTTACATTCTTTTTTTACACTGTAATACGATTCTCTAAAAAAACTTGTCAAAGTCGGGGAAATTGATTCTTTAAATTTCTGGACCAATCTGTATTTTAAATAAAACGACAATTTCAAGTTCAGTGTAACAAATTTCATAAAAGTTGCACAAAAAACCGATTTCATAGTTGAATATCTTTTACACACTTAGCAAAATAATTTAGTCATTTTCAATAAATCAATTTATTTGAAAAACAGTAGTTATATTTTGTTTCCTAAATGTAAAGCCAAGCATATATATATATACTCCCACCCGTGACTATCCCTACTAGAACCACACCCCTATATTTTAGACTGCGCGTGCTTGGCACAGCAAAATTTTATATTCCTAAATGGTTTAACTCGTATTCAATGTTTTTAAATCACATATCATTTTGTATAAATTTACTCCAATTATAAATCCATATAAATATTATTATAGAATACGTTATTCTATTTTTTCGAATTTCGAATGGTGTTGCATTTAACGTTGTATGAGTTTTTGATAACGTTTTCGATTTTATAAATTATTAAACAGAATAAATCAATAAACATTTTCTAATTTAACTTGAATCAAATTTTACGGTTAAGAGTATAAAAGAGAGGTAATAAATTTCTATTATAAATGCTTACTGCTGTTTCAAAATACGTAAAATAAAAACAAACCGTGAGGGTGACACTTAAAAGTTACCCTACGGTGGGGGGGGGGGGGTTAATGAGTAAAGGACGAAAGGTTTCGAATTATTGATTGATTTTAGAGATTATAGGAGATGATAATAGAAAAAGTAAAAACTTGTCCCCAAAAACAGTTTGAAACGCTTCAAGTTAAATCTTTAAGCACATTATATAAGAGAACTATCTATCTACAAGCATGTCGGACACTTGCAGCCAACTTGGTGTGAAATTAGCGCAGATGTCGCTTTGACAGCTCGTGGTGGTGCTCCTCTGTTCATTTTCCGGGAGATTGAATTGAGAAGGGGAGGAGATATATTCCCTTTGTAGTTATGGATTTTCAGATCCCTAATACTAAATGGTCGTCAACTCAATTAATTCGATTCATCTCTTAGAAAGCAGTACCAGAAGAGAAAGATTAGAAGTAGTGCTCGACATTTATAATTTCATACTCTTCAATTCAATATTTAATGAACTATGGATATTTGTGTATATATACATAAATTAACGTGTGAATAAGACAAAATAGAAATCGCAACTTTTTTGGAAATAATTTCGAATACGTTGTGCCAAATAAAAAAAAAAAAAATATGCCAGCACATTTGTTTGCTGCTGCATGAATTTTCATGTTATATTGAAATATATTAAACGTAAATTAGTTTTTGTCAAGAAACTGTGAGGTTTGGGTGTTGTTTGTATGAAATTTCGTAACAAAATTTGTAAATGAAATATAGTAGTTTTTATTACAATATTTCTCTCAATGTAGTAATTTACAATTCTTTCTTTTTACATTGAAAGCTGAATAATTTTGTTCGTTAAAATGAAATCTTGTTTGAAACAAATCGTTTCTCAAACAAAATGTATCAAATTTAATCGATATTATTGAAAGTAATAAAATGAAATTTTTACACAACAAAATAAATAACGTAGCGACGAAGATCTCTGACTAAAATGTAGCTACTTCAAATTATGGTCGAAGATAGTGTCCTGTCAAAATTTTACAAGTACTTTCAAATAGATGGTATAGTCTTCAACGAAAAAATGATACATCATTAGAACGTTTCGTGATTGATGATAAAAAACTTTTGCCACTCGTAACATATAATTTATATAATTGTTTTAAAATATGGCGCACACAAGAGTGTAACTTACTTTTTAAAACAGATATTTCGATAAAAAAGCAATATCTAATTCTGTCGTGGCGTTGTAAAAGAAAGAGATTTTTCATTAAAACAAACCATAACCGACAAAGTTTCTTGATTCTGATAAAGGATTAATAGAAGTTATAAAGTAGAAACTCAGGAGATGGAGGAAAATTACGTGACTTGACTCTGATCGAATCTTTCTTCAGGTTATATTGCAGGTTTCCGTCGTTTCTCATTCACCCTTACAGCTCATGCGCACCCCATCTGACCAATCGAACTTCGAGGTCCATCTCTGCTGCTGACCAACCTACCCCCAACTTATACAATTCTTAAGATATATTATATAGTCAGTAAAAGAGAAACAACGAGAAAATCGAAGTCCAAAGGTTCGCTGTGTAAATCGACGCATCGAGTGTTTTCTTCAACGAATAAATGAATATAAAAGAACAAAATCTATTTAATACTTGCAAACGTGATTTTCAATTTAATTTCATATTTGACAATTTTATGTAGATTGCGTTGCCCATCGTTGCACAAAAGCGATATTATTTATTATTTTAAAGTCAGATTTTAAAATTGTATACTCATATTTGGAAATATTTCCAATATTTTTAAACGATATTCAGGCATACTCGCTACAAAAGAAAGGGTCTTGTTTTGAAACACTTTTTATGTCTAAAACTCTAAGTGTCTCAATTTAAGACACTTTTTTTGCAGAGGATACATTTTTTGATTTATTATTTATTCAGTTTCAATTATTCATGTAAATATGTGCCTGAAGTTTGCCACGTGGCGAATTGCCACACGTTTTTGACTTGGAAAATTTTCTATGTACAACAATTAAAATCGACTGAGTCGACAAATAAAACAATAAACATAGTGAAAAATGTAAATTAACACAAAAAATTGTCGTTTTTAATTTTTCAACTTAGGAAATTTTCTGAGTCCAAAATTTGTGGCAATTTGCCACGTGGCAAACTTCAAGCATATCATGTAAATTGGGTATTTTTTGAAGAACCAGAGGTGAACTAGATGACGTAAAAAATTGTATAAAATGTCCGGATATAAAGAACATACAGTTTCAAGCTCGAAAAGTGAATCGAAAATACTTCAAATGGTACAATTTATATTTTCGAGACACAAAACGAAATTTCCATTTATCTTATTATTTTAGAAAGCTTTGATTTTTTTTAAATCAGATTTATAAAATGTGAGAATTAAATGTTGATTTGGAAATTAAAAAATTGTATAAAAAAATGTTAAACATAAGTTATCAAGAAACATTAATTGTCAAGAAAGACATTTTTTAATTTCTTATACGTTTTCCTTTTTATGAAATAGCAGTTTTAATGGATTGAATTTCAGAGTGGAATTGAACACCTTAACGCAATAAGAGAACTTACGCTTGTCGCTGGCTGTTCTGCGCATCGAAACACCGCTGAAATATCATGCACGAACTTCCCCCACCATGGTGTTTTAGCGGCGTTTTGTGCCCTTATTGCATCGAGATGCTCATTTAGAGGTCGCTCGAGTTAAAAACGTATGAATTAAGGTTTCACGCACCACAACCCCTGGTGAAAATGATACCTGTACGTGTTGAGTATGGACCATGAACGAACCGTAGAGGCTGTTTATGTTTTTGAAGAAATGACAGTGCGAAAAATGAATGTCAAAGATGAACAAAAAGTTTCGTACGTACATAATATACGAGTTCGAACTTGGAAGAATTATTGTACAATTTGTGTTTATAAATTGCAAATAATGAACGAAACAATAAAGTTAAGTCAATGAACATCAATATTGATGTATTTTTGTTGAATTATAAAAATCTTACAAAGAAAACAGCAAATTTTTTTATGAACATTTATCGAAGTTCAAATTCGGATTTTATGTATCTATGGAACTTCTTGTACATTGTCAAAGGCCAAACATTAGAAACAAATCTTTGTTTCGAGAAAGTCATTTTTTATGTTTTTTAGTCTATTTATACACGGAGAAAAATGTGTAGCAATATTAAGTTAAAAAAAAGTGATCAAAAATTATGTTGGAAAAATTGTATCAAATCACTTCATTTTAGTTTGAATAAATTGAAGAGTGAATAATGGATGTAAATAGTTTAGAGTGGATACATATATCTATTCAAAAATTACATTGTATACGAGCTATTTTCACCAATCAATTCAAATGTTTAACAGTTGTTTTACTTTTTTGAAATATACCTGACATTGTTTACTGTTTCGTGTAAAACTCTGTGTCTTTTTTATTGTTTTGAGTTTAAGTTTGTGCCGTGTTTGATGGGGACACATAAAAACGCCTGTGTCGTATACTCAAGACAAAAGGGCGTGGCTGTGCGCGAAACGCTTGAGTACTCAACTGAATTTCAGTCGTGGAATGAAGAGAGTGACAGTGAGTCATTGTTGCAAAGTGAGACCCATCAGTAAATTTAGAGTAAGATTTGCGTAATTATTTCCGCCTCAAAGTGGCAATTTTATCAGTAAAATGCAACCAAAATGTAACTAAAATGTGATTCAAGTGTGATTAAAATGTGACTGAAGTGTGACTGAAATATTGACTGATGTGTGACTGAAATGTGACTGACACTTCTGGTTTGTTTTACAATTAAAAACAAATATAAAACAATCTGTTAGCACTTACGTTAATCAGAAATCAGGAACAAACGTGAACATTGCAATTTCACAATTCAATTCGACATAGATGCCAATTTACACTCGTCATCTTCTTTGCCTTTGTGTGTAAGTAGTATTGAAATGAAAAGGTCATACGGATACAGATATTAAAATTGAATCAATTTTTATTCCGTGTGAGCCGTTATGGTGACTTCTGAGATCCTTTTATCCATAAAAAAGATTTTGTTTATTGAGCGAATAATTGTTCATTTCGTACAAAAATGGGCCGAGTCTAGCTTTAAAAGAATCGCTGGATTCATTTTCATATCTTAAAATGTAGAATTCCAATTCATAAAATTACATTAAAACGCGATAATATATTGTATCACGTTAATTACAAAAAATTTAAAAACAACTGTTACTAAATTTGTAATAATTTTTAAATTTGCTTGAAAGTGAATATAATACAATTATCGTAGTCTGTATCAATTCATACTTCAATCCAAATACCGCAGTCATTAAAACAAATTATTTGCTAATTAAAACGTTTAAAAATAACGCATTAGAGGGCGAATCTCATCGTATCAATATCATTTATAATGATGTGCCATGACAAGTGGTTTAATCAGCCCGTCTATGGAAGACCGGTTACTTAATTGTGAAGTTTACTGGAATAAATTAATATTTACTTAGCTGCTTCATCACCCTACCTATAACAGGTGAACTCTTACTTGGGTATTAATGGATATTCCAATCTCTAGTTCCATTGCCGTAGACAGACACGCAACCCACAAAGTTTGATAACCAAGCAGCCAATTTCCGGTTGTGTTACCTCGGTTAGTTCATTTATACGTCAGTCTGTACTTTTCATCGTCGTGTTAAGGTCGAATAGTTCTGACGATTACGCTAATTTGCGTAGCCTAAGTCGAGTGGATTTGATGGATTTACCCATTTCATCAAAAACACTAATAGATTATACCCTGCAACAGATACGACTTGTCACTTAACATTTGCAGGGATATCGTTTTAGCTACTAGAGACGACCATAGTAAACTTTTTGATTTTCAATTCCAAACTTACATTGCAGCATAATTGTTTTGATTTTTGAACTTCATTTCTTTTACTCTGAATAGCACAAAAAGCATCTGTCTCGTGTAAAGTTGTTAAGACATTTACAAATGTCTTTTGTCTGAAAAGTCTCTTGTAACAGGACATTTTTAGTGCCTTTTTCAGAGGAGAGTCTGCACAGAAGACACTTGTTTTTTCAGCGATGGCTTACGTCATCTCATCTGAACTCGATATTTATCAGAATAACTAAAGAATCTGCTTGATAAATGTTAACAGTGTTAAAAACGGAGTTATCGACGCGAACATTCAATCGACGACAGTTCGCTCTTTGCGTCTAATTCGCAAACATGACTTTTCAGGCCCACGATCGATTGTCGTTGGAATTGGACGATTATTAAATAAACCGTTGCATTTTCGTCCGAGTTTTCTTTCCTCCGCGTTGAAATTACACGAAAGCCGTACGTTTTCGATATGATAAAGATATAACCATGGAGAGAATTACTTGCAAACTAAGACCGCGAGTTATATCTACATTGGTGCATTGATGCTACAGTTAGGGAAGATGCTAGTCCTGGTCTTGGTGGAGGAGTGGAACTGTAGGCGAACAGAGGCGGAATGCAGAGCGAAGAGGGCGGTCGAAGGATGCAGGGGTACAATCGAGGAGAGCGGCTCTTTAATGGCCGGATCTCGGAAATTGTGCGCACATATATCTGTTCGCAGATTTATGAAAGTGCTTTTCTTCTGAAGTGGGGAAAGCTACCGCTGATACCGCTTCTGCTGTTGCTGCCATTGCCACTGCCAACACAGCTACTTCTGCCCTTGTGAAATGTGGTGTGAGTCGGGCTCGTGGTGTTGGAGGGGCACAAAGATGAGAGGTGGGAAAAATATATATGCAACAAACCCTCTTGCATCCGCGCAACGTCTTTACTGCCGTATCCCCAGAACTTTGCTTCTATATCGAGTGTCACAATTTCCACCCACACCTCCTCCGCTCACTACTTACATATATATACACGTATACGAATTCACATATTTTACGTATACACGCTTTCCCCTTCCAACAATTTACTTCGATTGCCCATACCCTTTTTTCTATATATTGCATTCAGGCAATTTTCTAGCAGTAGAATTATGTAACTATAAATTGTGCCTTGTATTTGCTTTAAATGCTTCACTTGCGGATTATTAACATTATTTTACGCAAGTGTAACGTTTCGGCTAAAAACAACGGAACACGGAGAACAATGACGTCGGAACAAGGATTGAATTATTTTAGGTCGCCGAATGTTGAAACGAAAACATTATCCGAGGTCAAAACGTACACTAAAAAACGTGAAATACGTTCGATTTTGAATATTCGTTCTTGAATCAAACACGTTTTGAGGTTAGATCAAAATGAAACTTTGTTTCAACATCCGCCGACCTGAAATGTATTTGTTCTTGTTTAAATGTTTCCCTCGCGAACGTTTTTCGTATTCGTCTCCGATTCACTCATTCAGCTGAACTGTCTCAGTTACAGTTATGAAACCAGTTGCACCGAAAATAATTTTTTTTATATAACTTGGAAGCGGACAAAATAAAAACTAATATGAGTTTGAAGTTTCCAACGTTTATTAGTAAACGAAAATAGAATCTGATATACTTTTCTTCATAAAAATAACAGTACTTTTTGATTGGGTAATTTTACAGGAAAAAACTAGAATATTTTAATGTTTGAAAATATAATTTTATCATTTCTAATTACAATATATGTTACGAAATTATATATTATCAATTTTCGTTTATTAATAAACGTTAGAAACTTCAACTTCATAAACTAATCGCCCCTCGAGCTATAACTTCCACTTTACCGCCCGCTCCCTCGATCCGTAAAATAGCAGTAATATACAAATTATGTACACGTATAATTTAGAGAATCCATTGAATGAAAATAATCCAGTTTTAGTTGATGCAAATAAATTCTTAAAATACCTAGAAAGATTGCCAATTTGAAGTAAACAAATTCAACTCCAAAATCGTATTTTCAGAAACGGGTGCAGCGAGACAAAAGTATACCTTCAGTGTCGTTTCTAATGAAATGAATCAAGTTGGGGGGGTGGGGTGGGGGGGGGGGATGCCGCTCTTTCAGTGCAGGGGGTGGGAAAGAAAACACTTGACATCATAGGTCAACGCGTGCCAACGACACAGAATCAGTGATATAAACATTAGTAGTATTCGTTATTCTTGCAAAAACAACGAACATTGTCCTTGCCACCGAGTGTCAAAAGAATATCCCTGTCTCGTATTAGTGACGAAAGATATTGTGAGCATGTCCAGAGTTGAAACAGAAATCCTCACCAGGTGCGAATGCAACCCTCGCCCTCGGCTCGGGTTGCAATCTCCACATTTCCGTTTCTAATTTCCTAGTGGCATTGATCGCCAACGAAAATTGAAATGATAATTGTAACAATAGCAGCAACACAATTATTGTTATAATTGCATACTTTTGATAATCATCGAACATTCGCATCTCGGGTACAATTTGTCATTTCGCTTCCTTATCGCAATCCACATCGATCGGGAAGATAATCTTCCCATAACCAAGAGTAAAATTACACGCTTCATTTTGTAATCTCATCCTTAAAATAAAGAGAAGAATTTATTGGCTCCTAATGGCGTGTTCACGTGTTAAGGATTACGATTGCACGTCGGTCTGATTTTCGTAGCAACGCACGAACAACGTTATGACATGAAAAGCATATGATGCATGTATCCTATATCATCGGATTATAAGGCACTTTGAAGGTTTAAGGGTAATACTCGAATAACCGTGGCGCATTGTTCCTCGAAGGCGACTCCGCTTAATGGATGATAATTCCCTTTGCAACGAGCGTAAAAATATTACAGATTCGGGCAATACGTCAAATATGCACGTGATTAATACAGATAGTTCGTGTGTGAAATTGTCAAACATTATTTTTGTCGCCGAAAGGTTCACCCCTTGAGATTATATGGACGCAGATCAATGGGGAAGTTGGCCATGCGTAGATAACTGTATAATATGTAGATTAGGGGTGTCGGAGATCAGATATTCCTGTTAATAATGATGTTCTTGTCAAAACATACAGCAGAACCAACTAAAGCACAATGTAGATAAATAGCTTCGTAGAGGGTGTGAAGAATAATTATGGTTGCAGCTTCCATTCAACAAAAACATTAGCATCGTTTTACAAAGCAAATCCGTAAGAAATAAAATACGAATCGTGGATGTTTTTGAAATTTCCAACGTTTGTTAGTAAACGACAATTGCAGTGAGAAAAAAATTAACGGAATTCCGTAATTTCAACTGAATTTTCAGTTAAAATTGTCACAACTGAAATTTTCAGTTGAAACAACTGAATATCAGTGCTTTGTTTTAAATGAAGATTCGGTAAATTCAACTGAAAATTCAGTAAATTTATCTGAAAATTCAGTAGATCTAACTGAAAATTCAGTAAATCCAACTGAATAAGGTTACAACTGAAATTTTCGGTAGTTTTAACTGAACAGATTTTTCTCTGTGTGAATTTCATGTAATGATCTGTATCTATAAACGATGGTAAATCTTATTAAGTAGTTTTACAAGAAAAAGCAGGGACATATTCATCTTTGAGGATTACACTGAGAAAAATCTGTTCAGTTAAAACGACAGATAATTTCAGTTTTAACTTTGTTCATTTGGGTTTACTGAATTTTTCAGTTGGATTTACTGAATATTTATTTAGAACGAAACGATGATTTTCAGTTGTCTCAACTCAAAACTTCAGTAGTGACAGTTTTGACTGGAAATTCAGTTGAAATTACAGAATGCTGTTGACTTTTTTTTCAATGTATGATTTTTCTTTCTAATTGCAATGTATGTTGCAGAATTATATTTCATTGATTTTCGTTTACTATTAAAAGTTGCAAACTTCAACCACATAATCATGGTGAAAATTTGAACTACTTTTACTATTCTTGAGTTTAAGAATAATAAAAACTCTATTTATTTATAACTATTGATTATTTTAACAATCATATAATTATTCACGAGATAATTACATCTAATGTATTGACAGTTGTAAATTTAAGTATAATTTTGAATAACAGTATCGAACATGAAATTGTGCAATAAGAACATTTTGGGTTTTGCAAACGTTTTACTTCCTGTGAAGCATTCACATGATATGCTTTTTTCCTCTAAATTTTGAACAGTCTAATATATCTAATTGAATTGAATCTAACATATCTAATGAAGTAATTGAATGCCTCGATGACGCAATTAGGGAACTTACATTCATAGACAACTGTTTTGCGTAGCAAAACGTCGGTGAAATATCATGCGCAAACGTCCACCGCTAAAATTTGCGCATGATATTTCGGGTACTTGTCGATGCACAAAACAGTCAGCATTAAATTCCAATTCCCTTATTACTTCAAGGTGTGTAATTTTTGGAAATATTTTGACTTGGAATGTTGCATTTCTATCAATGAAATTTAAATTTATAAACGTATAGCTGGTTTTATAAAATGCATTCATCATTAATGGTATCTCATTTTGACCAGGGTATCGTTATTTTTGGATTCAATATAATTTTTCCATGTGTAAATGAATTTGGACAAATAATAGTTCATTGATGCAATGGTCTAATGCTGTGACCTGATGGTTCCGTTTATAGTTTAATACCATCGTAGCTTAATTTTTAATAACATTATTTCGGCGGCTATACTGCAATGAAATTCAGTATTAAATGAGATGATATAAAAGAGTTACAATTTCGCGGAATAATTGTGATTTGCAGAGGGATGAGTGTGGTCAATTTTTGGATTGATTGTCCACAGTCTGTAGATAATAGTGGCTGTTTAGGGTCGTGGTTTGATCAAAGCACGAAGTAAGGCGGAGCCGAAAAGATGCCAGAGTCAGCAGCGAGGGTTGAACCCTCATCCTCTTTGGATATCGCCCCTTTGGACTTGGTATACACGATCAAGAAAAATGATATCTTCAGATAAAGAAAAAGGTTTTTCGAACGTTGTGATGTGCAAATGCGCGTCAAGATAGGCAGTGGATGCATAAAATGGCATTTTTATATATTTTGAAAAGAAACGTCTTTGAAATAAAACAGCGAGGGTGTGGAGATTTTCTTTTTATCAAATTACGTAATTAAATTTCAGTCGAAAAAAGTTGAAATACATATATTTGTCTTCGTTTAAAAATAAAATATGTTGGTATCACTTGCTTTCAGTTTGTCGTACCAACATACTTTCTTTCCTCGACAACAAAACGTCGAACTCAATTCGGAAAAGACGAGTTAGAGTATGGTAACCCTTCAAAGTACCAACTTAAGACTTCTTTTTCCAAATTTTAATGTAGTAATAGATAAGCGCGGATCTAGACTTCTTACTCGAGGGTAAGGAGGGGAGAAAGGTCACGGTGATATTTGGGGGGGGGGGGGGGGTTAAGGGGGTAAATTTTGAAAAGTTTGGAGTTTTTTTACCTTTTGTTAAAATATTCAAGAATAAATAATGTATTTTTTATTAAACAAGGTTTTGGTGACCTTGAAATAATTTTTACAAAACAACAAAAAGTATACAAAACCTATTTGGTGTATTTTATAAAAATCTCGTACCCAATGAAACCTCTCTCCACATATTTGTCTGCTTTTACTCTGATAAAAAAATATGAATCAATGATAG
>JABFOV010003364.1:0-16625 GCA_022817685.1 Aradophagus sp. ZL-2020
TTTCGTATAGTTCTTAAACAGACGATTCGTGGGATATCCATTAAATTAGTAATTCGTCAATATAAATGTGAAAAAAAATTTAAATAACTAAAAAATGATAAATTTCCGGTTTTTTGTCGCAGAGGTGGATTGGTTGTGGAAATCAATTTGAAAATCATTTGAAAACTTTTTTTGTCTTGAAAACATATTCTAATCGTTTCTAACTCATTTCATTTGGGGGCATTTTTTGCTATCTTAATCGGCTAGAGCCTTTTAGATTAAGTATGATAAACCCACTGTAAATTGTTTATCAATTTATAGTTTACATGATTACGAATGTAATTGGTATAAGTACTAGCTTTTAAATTATTATTCCTAACGAGTTTTTAAAAGTAGAAAATTCTGTTCATTTTTCCTTTATGTTATTAACCAGTTCAGTAATCTTAATTCTCAAATGCAATTATAGCTTAGGGTGTGCGACTTGGTTTTATGACTATAAGCCGTGCATTTGAATTCCCAACATGTAATAAGTAAGGAAACTGTCTTTCTGTTCATCATTTTATCATTTCTAAGTGTATAATGCGAGTTGTTTTTTGTTTGTTTTACTCATATATAATTTTAAGCAATTTGTTAAAATTTTTAAATTGTTAAATTTTTTAAATTTATTAAAATGTTTAAATTATCACTTCATATTAACATTATAATTATAATTATAGTTCTAATATTTGAATTGTCTTTTACTGCTTCATTTTCATACATTTCTGATTTTGGAACAGCTTGTATCGAAAATTTCGTATTTATCATCTAATAATAAGAGTTCTCCGACGTGATAAACTGATGCAATTTATTTCCTTTTTGTTATATAACATAAATAATAGTTTTACTTGGATTCACGTGAGAATAAGTTTATTGAAGAGATAACGTAATTCTACTGGTTTAAATTACAGGAAATGCAGTTCTCTTGAAACAAGAATGCCCAAGCAAGGATGATCTTCTTTATTAATAAATTAAAGTAATATTATTTTTGTCATGTTTATGAAACGCACGGCTTCGCGGAGATTTTCCAGAGCACAAGCAAAAATAGCCAGGGGCTTTAAATATTTGTGCATTCAAATTTCTAAAACGCAGTACCGCGATAAACAACGGTTTGTCAAAACGTCGTATTTTATGCTTGCATTTCTTTCAAAATTGATACATATTTTTTTGCTATTGTTAGTAAAATTTTGTAACCTTAATATAATTTAGTTGTTGCCCAAAACATGATTTATTGAAGGTCTAACAAAATTAATTGAAATATAAATGCTTAATTTTCAAAAATATAATTTAAATAAATTGAACTTAATTGTCAACGTTATCGAAATAAGTATTTTAAAATAAAATATGTTTCTTTATGTTGCAATACATTTTTCAGTAGTTATAAAACATTTTGAAATCAAAACGAATATTAAAACTTATGAGAAATATTTTAACAAATCTATTTTAAAATACATGTTTTGTTGTGAAAATGTGTTCGTTGTGAATTATTTGTTTGAGTTATTGTGAAAATAATATTTTTGCTTAATGTGATTAAATTTTAAATTAATATAACTATTGAACAAGATAAATATGCAAATTAATGTCGAAAATGTTACATAAATTTAATTGTTAAATTATTGAATAAATAGTTATTCAAGGTAATCTGAATTATATACGTCTTCAAAGATCAGCTTCCCTGTTACAATGAAAACAATTTATTATACATTCTCTTATATAAAATAATGAAATGTAATATGTAAATTATTTAATATCGATTTCACTGGTCAATACAATTTAACGTTTAAGACAATAATATTTATGTCCCTTTTAACAAATTTTTGTCAAATCTATAAAAACATAATAATACTTATTAAAACAAACATAACAAAATTAAGTTTGAAACGCATTACAATATATAAATAATATTTACCAATATCTAAATTCAGCAATACTTTGATATCTTATTACCGTTATATATATTTAAAGTTTCAGTTGTCTTTCAAACTTTTTTTTGTATCACTTGTTCCGTTGAACTCGTACTTAATTCGTATCCGAATAAGCTTTTCCAATATTATTCCAAATTTCAATCATTTCGTATATTGCACACTTATATCACAGATCAAGTTTATCACAAATTACAATTAAGTACAAAATAATATAACAGAGTCAAAATTGTTATTGTCCATTGGATTAGTTTTTTTTAAAGATTTTTCGAAAAGGAACAAAAATCTTACGATTAAAATAGAGAATTAACACTGGTGCAGTATAAATATTCTTTTTAAATGAAATTTAAATTAAAGTTATCGTATACTTGAATTGATCTTTAAGTTGTAATTTTTCCAAAGTTGTTTTTATCAGCGTAGTAAACCGGTATGAAACAATTGAGTGAAATTATTGGTTCTCCGCGATCGAACCTTGAATATGCAAAATGTATTGTTTATGAAGCGTGCAGCAGCATAAAGGAACATTGTAAGAAACGAGCTTTCGTTTATAATACTTATTCTTCTCGTTTTCATTGACATTGACTCGTGCAAAAACTATAAAATTTAATAATCGTACATTCGAAGTGTCAAATTAACAACAATTTAAACGAAGTCAAACAAAGTCGTATTGCCTTAACATTTATCAACTGTTATCGCTTTTAACGGTCAATAAAATGTGTCTCATTGCTCGAATCAAATGATACTAACTTATTGATCATAAATACAAAGTCATTGATCCAAGTACAATCGCAAAATAACATCGCTAAACAGATTTGTTACCAGAATGATTATCTCAATGGAAATGTGTACTTGACTTCTTCCTTCAGTTTTATTGGTGTCTTTTTAAAATTAATTTTGTAAAATACACTATTTTTTGAGTCGAGCTGCAATTTCAAAGCAAATATGCTTGACTTTTAGAGTGAAACTCTAATTTTCTAGTAAATATGCTTGAAAACATGGTTTAGTTTTAGACCTTTTTTTTTACAGTGTACAACGAGTTTTACCCTTAAATATGCGAAAAAGATCACTAATCGCTAGAATTTTTTTCACAAGCGATTCTTTTCTATAAATGTTTCACAATCTTTTATTTTACGCACTGGGAAAAAAAAAACACTTTAAAACAGAATCTAGCTTTCTTGTGAAAGCAGAGGAGAAAATGTTAACCTTCAAAATGTTCAATCAAAGTGTGAAGTTGTTAACCCTAGGGCTATTGATGCTGAGCCAAAATTTTCTGATGCTGTTTCAAAATGAGGAAACCTTGGATTAACATTCAGAGGTTAGCATCGATTTTAATGCTATTTCAAGTTGATTTTTTTCCCGTGCGCCTAAAATCTTGTTAGAAGGAGTAATAAAAATAGTTTTAGATTAATTGTCAATCGTAATTTTGTATTAAACATGTAATATTATTTTTAGATTTCTTTTTCAATCAGTAGATAAGTGTATTAAACATTAAAAAGTTTAGTATTCAGTGTAAAAGTTGAAGAATTCAGTATCTTTGACTTGAGCAATCACCTTGAATTTTTAACTTCTTGTGTTCTAATAACTTCGAAAAGTGTTAACTGAAACACAATTTGTAGAACATGTTTTTATGAAATTTAGACTAAACAAAGATACGAACATACCATTATATAAAATTACACATAAATTTACGGCCGGTAAAATTGTATCAGTTTTAAAGTTAATTCCATTTTTTAAAGCAAAATACTTGGCTAAATTTATTCATTAAAAAAGGTTTATTAATTTTTAACCGACGATACATCCTACGGTTACGAAAAATTCGGTAAAATTTACAGAGTCATTTTATCTACCTGACTTGATAAGCGCAAAAAAAATTCGTTAAATATTTATCACATTTTTCGGTAACAGGGAGATCGAAATTGATTTCATCAGTCAAGAATCACTTCAAAATTACTTAAATATTCGGCATTATTATCAAAAACTTTGGTAATTTTCGATAAAAAAAAGAGAGATTTTTACTTTTACGTCACTGTTATCAAGACTTTAGCAAAATTTTGTCTGCGAGTATTTATAGTAACTGATTAACGAGTAAATTAATCAGTCTTTAAAGTTGTTCAAATACTAGAATTAATTCTTATCTTACGTTGCAAAGCATTTGTCACAATTTATGAATATCATTAATTTTGTGTTTATTCAATTGATTTATCAAACATACACACTTTGATTAAACATTCATAAACATAAGCAAAGCAGAAAAAAATAGCAATGGTAAATTAATGATCCATAAAGATAACGTATTGTCAAGCGCTTATGTGTGCTGTTGAATAATTGCTAGACATAAACGTTTGTCACAGTCGTCGCAACAAATTCGATCGACAACTCGAACTTGGAGCTTCGACCTGAATTAATTATGTAGGCCGCGGTGGAGTAGGTTGCACTATCCTATATTAAATGTATCGAATAAACGGAATAACCAACGAAGGTTTGTTGAACGATGCAAACTGAAACACGATCTCACATTTTCATCGTCAAGTAATTCAGCTGTTTTGCTTGTGGCTTATGACGTCGCTTATCGATTCACAAAAAGTCGATTTGTTTAACAATCGACTTTCCGATGCAACAAATGACTCCAAAATAGAAATTAGCTTTTGTTTTTAGATTGTTTTCGATACGTGCAATCAATATTTGCTCGAATATGTTTCTACGTCAAAACAAGACATACATTTTATTATCAAAACACCTTTTGGTATAGTAAAATTCTTGCAAAAATGCTTATATTTTTTACAGTGTTTGGATAAAAATAATCGCCATTTGTTGTAAAATAATAATGTGATTAATGTTTCAGGTCCCAGTACATGGGTCGAAAGATTTCCAATGGCCGCTGGCTCTAGGCAAAGTCCGGTGAACATCGAGACTGACCGTGTCGAATCTGATCACGAGGCCCTAAGTAGCAAACCGTTGCGTTGGAAGTACCCGGCAACGGCATCGAAAAAGTTGGTCAATCCTGGCTACTGTTGGCGAGTTGATGCTGATGGCGAAGGAACCTGTTAGTATGAATTCGTATATTTTCAATTTCGCTTCTTGCGTTTGTCCAAGTTTTTGGCAGTTATGCTTCTTGACTTCAAAATTATGCAATGTCTTTTTATTTACATGAAAACATTTCTGAGTTGAACATTTGAATAATACCTTACGTAATATTATACAACATTAGAAAAAAGTAATTTGACAAATTTTATACTAAACGTTCTGATACTCCGTTTTGAAACTGATGTAATTGGAATTAATGGAAAAAAATACAACAATAATACGTTACAACATTTGATCAGTAAAGTGAATTCAAAACAATTGCTCATCATTAAGTCACGATGATTCATCAGATAGGCTAATCTATGAACCCCTCTGTCTTATAACATTTAATGAAGCGTATCCTGCACTGAACTATTATACTTTATTTAGAAACCTCATAACGTTGCACAACAACTTGGTTGTCGAAGTCATTGAAATTAATTTATTGAATTCAATTGTCAAAATGATTTTCGTTAAAATGATATCGTGCTTTCCTATACTCAGCAGCTTCGCGTGCATGATTGTTTTACATTATTTGGCATTATTTGTTACGATGTAATGTCGTATTTAGTGTATACTACCGTTTACGCAAAGTTTTCTTCGACAACTTAAGTACATTTTTTATGAACGATTAATAAGTATACCAGCTAGCTGAAAATACCGTTGTTGGTAATTAGTTTAACTTTATGAGTCTTCGTTTCAAAAGACACCTAAAATTAGTTTCCTTGATTTATTTGTTCATTCAGCTTTGTAAGGAAATTATGCAGTTCGTCACTTCACTGTTCTAAAGGGTTTTGACTAAAATGATTACGAAGAATTAGTTTCTGCATAATTGATATCATTGTATTATTTAAATAATATTTGGAATGTTTTACGTTATTAATTACGTTTGCTATATTTATTTCGCTTACCATTCAAGATAGTGTATGTAATTAAGCAATCGTAATTGTGCGTTAAGGTATTAATTCTCAGATACATTTATTTACGAAAATTTTAGCCATTTAAAAATTAATTGTTATTTACTCAGTATAAAAATGGAGCCAAAAAATGTTCAAACCTAGATGAATTGCTGAATCCATTTTTGTTCAAAATTAATAGTAAGTGAAACGCTCAGTAAGTGAAATGGTTTTTGTCAATAAAAGAGTGTGAAAAATCACTTTAACGCTTTGCCGTTAAATCGCCAAAATTCACAATAAAAATGATAGTTCTCTTATGTGGGTGTATATGCCGACCAACCAAAGCGCCTAAAATGTTTTGTCGCTCTCACTGAGAGTGAAAGAACTTGGTGTAACAGTGACGAGGTATTCCCACAGCACTGTATTAGATGCGCCCATTAGCTCACGCACATAAACGTGAATGTGGGGGTGGCTTGGTGGTACCAACGGTAAAGGGCTAAAAAACAAATCTTATATTGAATACCAAGTTTATAGCATAGGTCAAAGGGAAGTGTCACCGTCCAATAAGATATTTTTCGTCACAAATGTAAGAAAATGACATTTATTGGCAATATTCAGGAGAGAAGAATGGACGCAGAACAAGTTTCGGTTAATTTTCAAGAATGTTTTCAGTATTTTTTAATGTTTCAGTTTTGAGCGGAGGACCTTTGCTAGATGATGTGTACAAATTGGAACAATTTCACTGTCACTGGGGATGTAGTGACTCGCGGGGTTCTGAACATACTGTCGACGGACAGGCGTTTGCTGGAGAAGTATGTTATCACGAAAAAAAATAACGGATTAACTAGAAAAAAATAATTATTAACATAAGCGTGCACAACTTTTATCTGAAAAGAGATAACAAAAATATGAACATCTGAAATAGAGGAGGACATTAAAGGGGGCCGTATGCCCCCCCCCCCCCCCCATGTCCTTATTTATTTCATGTGTTTATATTTTTGCTATCTCTTTTCCTATACCTAATACTATATCTACAGAAAGAAATATAAAATCGTTTGAAATTATTACTTTTTTACTATCTATTAAACTTATTTTCATAAAAAATAACGAATTCGACTAAAATTAATTAAACTACATTGAAAAAATTTAAAAATACAATACACGTGTCATAACATAACAAGTAACTTCAAATACTGTTTTTTGTTTAATCTTGAAAAAATAATAATGTTGATGAATAAAGTAGTTAGTTTTTGTAACATAAATTGAGAATACAATTGTTTGACTTATTCCAGTTACATTTAGTCCACTGGAATACTTCCAAATATAAGACGTTCGCAGAAGCTGCGAAGGCACCTGACGGACTGGCTGTTTTAGGCGTTTTCCTCAAGGTAAAGTCACTTAGATTTGAACCGCCTTCATTTCATTTTCGACGCCAAAGTCGCGTCGCAGAGTGGGTAGAGTTACAAAATATAACCAAGAAAGGAAACAAGTTTTTCGAGGTTCATTAAACGTCTGCTTAATCAGCAATAAATTGGAATATTAAATTGTCAGATCTTATTGTTTCTACTTCTGAATTAATAATCCATTCATATTCACGCTATAAAACTGTCATGAGCAGATGATTATAATTATTTCAATTGCACAGTCATCTATTTAAAATTCTTTTTTCTTTATTATGCATTTTATACAAATTTAAATAAATATTTCAATTAAATATTCTAATGTAGGTGTAACCCAGAGATAAAATTATTTAAAAGTAACTATAGTTTTTTATTTATCAAAAATACATACATTCATATTTTTTATATATTATTTTTAATTTTTTAGAAAATAAAAATTAATAATAATGAATTTGCTGAGATACGTAATACGTTCATTCTAAACTTATAGACTTTTTTTAAATAACTTTTGAATACTTTATTTCTCCAATCATTGCTGTAAACTATTTTTCTTCGGCAAGAGACTTTAATTCTTCGTCCAAAATGCGTGTAGAATGAATGCAAAAAACGGATCCAGATAAGATTTTGAATTCATGAAAATTAAATAGTTCCAACATAAATATTAATTCCACGTGGTTAAATTAACATCGTGATTACTTGAATAGGTTTTGGTTCAGACGATTTTGTCGTTATATATTCCATCGCTTCCGTTACGAGCCACTTTACAATGTTTCGTTGAAATTAAAGAAACAAAAAGTGAAAAAAATTCCATTTTGTTATTATAAATTAACTTGATTCAATCAACTTTATCAACTAAAAAAATTTAAACTTGTTTGAAAGACGCATACAATTAATTATCCTTTTCCACTTAAGCGGTGCTATTCTATTGTAACAAATGGCAAAATTATAATTCCAAATTTTTTGTTTTTTAAAGCTGATATTATGACGAATAAAAATGACTTGTAAAATAGTTCCATCAATTCTACAGTTAAGCATGTGCATTTAATCGTACGCGTCTCAGTTTTATATAAGTCCTGTAAGCAGAATCCGTAATAGTGATTTGGTGTTACATAAACACATACACTTCTACCGCTTCATAATTATCATAGACACGTAGCGCAGCAGGTCGCTGTTTTCGCGTCTCGACAAATTGACCTGAATATCATCCTTTTTTCACGCACACATAATCTTATCTTCGTTTAATTAAGTTTACGATTAGTATTTTAGACAGCAGTATTAGACATCTTTCAGTGAAAGCATTCACTCGTAACAATTCGTATGTCATCAACGAACATTTTACAGCGTGCACGACACTTGATTAATGACTTTAAATGACAGTTGCAACGTAAACTCAGTGCAATGAAATGAAGCAATTATATCGAATGAGGATGGCTCACTGCTCCTAAAAACATTAATTTGGAACTGGTTTTACCGAATTTCTTTAATTCCAAAAGATGAGTTCAGAATTAAGGTTAAGTTTGCGATATTTCACGGCCAATCAATTCAAGGCTTCCTTTTAAATAAAAGAATGGTAAATAAGAAAAATCTATTAAATATGGGAAATCTGTCAAAAACATGAAAGAAATTTTCACCTCATTTTAAGCAGTTCGTTGTGTACAAATAAAATAAGGATATTACATCATATAAACATTCGATATTTTCGATTGAATCAATCTGATCGACTGGATCGAATAAAATGTTTTCATTCGATTTTTATTTATCTTTCAGTACTTGTATCTTTGTCTTTACTCAGTGAACTCAATATTAGTTACTTTGAATTATGTGATTAATTTATTATTCTTAAATATTTATATTCAAATCACTACTATTTTATTCATTATTTTATAAAAAAATTAATGATATTAACAATATCGTTAATAATTTTTTATTTTAAGAACTAAATATTATTAAATAATAAATATTGTCATTTCATAATAATATTTACGAAAAGCGCATTAACGTTATGAATTCTTTTTTTAGTATAATTGGTGTCATCAATTAGTCGATCAATAATCAGACATAATTTTAAGTTAACGAGATGAAAGGTGCGCCCTCCAGGAAAGTTGCCTCTCCTATGTCATTTCGAATTATTGTTTTCTATTTTAAAAAGTCCGCGATATCATGCTTCATCCATCGTTACCATGTAAATTGAATCTATACGATCGCAAATTTCTGTTTAAATGTACTTCGCTCATATTGTGCTTTTTGGATTATCTTTATTATATATTAAATATTTTCAAATATTTGCTTTTATTTTATATGATTTTACAACAAATAAAGTAAAGTGGCTCAAATAAGATACTTGAAAGAATTTGATAAGCAGTTGTTAGACACGTTGAAATGTTTAATTTATACTATAAACTTTAATGAAATTCAAGTATATGTTTTTTTGCTAGGTAGAGTTACACGAGTAATACAATAATTTTACTTACGAAATATGAAACTAATCCTACTAATACAGTGTCTTTAATCTTACCTTTTTTGTAGTTAATGAAGGTATTTCCAGATTTTCTGATAAAATTGCTTTCATTCCGATTAACTTATCGTAATTTGATTATAACGTAATGAATGTATGTATGTAATATTGCAAAAAATTGTAGTAATCTGTTAAACTTAAATACACATAAATATGTAAATAAATCATAATAAAAAATATTGTACCACTAAAGTAGAAAGTAGATGATTTTTGACAAGTGATTTTTTAACACGGGGTGGAAAAATGTCGTAATCAACTCGGAAAAACTGATATTTATGTTGGTAGCCTGTACTCGCAACTCATTTTTTCCTCGTTACGTAGTATACTATTCGCGCTGACATAACCTGATAGCGGACAAAAGTAAAACTATTCGTATCCACAGGATATAAAGCACCCTCGAGCTACTATGCGTCCCTAGGGGTGAAAAATTTTACTTGTAAAAAGTATAATAATATACTAATATATATAGTACTAATATAAAGTACAATAATATACTATTCTTATTCTTTTTTTTATTTATTTATTATTATTTTTGTTTAGGCAAGGGAATAGTACACCGCAAAAGCAAGTGTTTAGAAATTGTTCAGTTACTAAACATTTTCGTTAGAAAAACACCAAAGATGTTTACTTACAAGACACTTTTTGTGCATACTTCATAAAAATGTTCAGTAATTAATATCTGTTTTTGTAATGTACATTACTGCCGAGGGCGCCCCAGCGCCTGAGGAGAGTACGATACTTGTCACAACGCGGGAGCGGGACGAAAGTGGAACTTTTCGTCTCTAGAGAGGCAAAGTCTCGAGGGCGCATGCCCGAGAGAACTTTCCCGTGGATACGATACACTCCTGTGGATACGAATATTGTACGAATTCGAAGATAGAATCCATATTATACGATGTCGTTTTCTCAGTGTAGTTGTGAAAAAGTTATTATTTATGCGTACTTAGTGAAGTCAAAAACTACTATTTTTCCCTCCTAAATCGTAAAGTAACAACCCTTATGAAAGTGAAAGTCATGAAATGACATTGTAGAAAGTACTAGAATACACTGTAAATCCAGTTTAGTAAAATTACATTATATATAGTGTAATTCAGTTGCCACAACTTTTCACGAAATTTTACACGAAAAATGTAAAATTACATTAGTTGCGAACTCTTCACGCGATGTAATTTTTCGATAAAAGTTTAATTTTACGTTAGTAGCCAACACAACGACTTAATTTAAAAACAGCCTATTTCGAACTGTCACTTGCAAGTTGAATGAGAATCTGTTAGATAAATTTATTTATTAATTATGTGTCTCTAATTTTTTGATAATTAATCCATAAAAAGTATGTTTTTAATAATTAGTTAGTAATTAGTAATATTATTGGAAAACATTGCTTTTTCACAATCTGTTTATTAAAATTACTATTAGTTAATTATATTATTTATTGAAACATTATTATTATTATTATTATTATTATTATTATTATTATTATTATTATTATTTAATATAATTATTATTTATAGAAATGTGAAAAATATACAATGAAACAAATTGAGACTTTTCCTTCTTACTATTTAATTAACGTCAGTCTAATGAATCTCCTTTCTCAACGAACACGTATGTCATACAGTATCTTAGTGAACAATTACTTACCGAATAAACATTACAAGAAAGCCGGCATGGAACGATCGAGTACGCATCAAAACACGCGCATGCGCTGTGCAACTTACACTGCGCTTCCACTTGAAAATTACACTTTTGTCGGAAAAATTCACCGCGTTGTGTACGGAATTTCGAGAAAAGTGTAAATTTACATTGTCGTCGAAGTATTTCGTATTTTTCGTAATATTATTTCGTGAAAAATGTACTTTTACACTTTTTATGTATTTTCACATGATATATACTGTAAAAAATCGTGTAATTTTACACACATGATTTACAGTGTAGTACTTGTTGTGCATGTGTTGCAAAACATATTATTATAATAGAATGTATAACAAAAAATTATTTAATCCTTTATTTGTTAAAAATTGTCGCAAAAAAGTGGAATGTCTTCAAATAGATTGCTTATGTTGACTCAAACTTATTTTTTATAATATTGCTGACACTTTGACTATGATTATGAATATTAATAATTTACAAAATGTAAGAGCGCGAAATAATTCATCAAACTTGCTGTTATCTTTACATGATTCTTAAACGGCTCTTCCGCATTCCGAGTATTTAAGATGCGAACGGGACGACGTTCTCTTGCATAATTGACGGTAATTATGTCATGCGATTGTTTTGCAAACTTACATACATTCAAACCTTCAGTACCTAACTTACACCTGACAAAATACAATTACCTTCATTTGTTCGCCGACTTTTCGAAATTTGTATTTCGACGATTTCGGAAATAAAACAAGTATACTCAATGAAAATAAGAAAAACAGTACGAAGTACTACGATTAGGATACTAATAATTCACTGCGAAATATAACACTTAAATATTACTCAATCTGATTTCGTATATACTAAAATAAATTTAAATAATATTTTATCAATTTGAAAAAATAAAGTGCATTCAAACCTCTATCGAATGATTCATATCTTCGAGTTGATTGCTCTAACGGGTGTGATTGGATTGTGGAACGAATGGAAATCGAAACGTAAATGTTTTTCTAATGTTTCATCGACATTATGAGACTGTTTTTTAAATTCATTGTAGTTTAAAACGTAATTAATTATTCAAACTACGGTCATATCAAATTTACTTCAAATTTACTGAAGTATTTCCAATAACTGAGCAATGATAGGATTAAATAAGAAAGATTCACAACAATTCAAAAAATTCGAAATTCAATTATAGTGTGCGTCAAAATACGATTAATGAAAAAGTAACTTTTTTCAAGTCGAATGAGGATTCGGTACTTTACAATATTTTTTATATAAAAAGTAGTTAATCCGTGAACAAACACTTAAGGAAATTTTTTTATCATCAATATGTGGAAAAACGAAAATGTTAAGAATTGTTTGAAATTTAATAAACCAATTCTTTTTGTTAGATTATTATTATTATTACCTCAAATATTTTCAGAAATATCGTCTGCTTAATTTTATAGAAAAATACAATTTAAAATAACATGCTCACCATAAAAATTTATGCAAAACAAGTTGGCTATAAATTGATTTATTACGGAAATTATACAGGCTGAAAAAATTGAGAAAAATCTGTGAATCGGAGAAAAATAATCGAATAATTGATCGAAATGATAAAAAAATTGATTCACAAAATGGAAAACATTCCTCTATACTTTTTTTTGTAGATATTGGTAAAATATAGGTATTTGTAAAATAACCTTTTTAACCCCTTCAGCCCTTCAAACGAGATATCTCGATATGTCGACGCTGCGTTTCTTTAAACAAGTTATCTCGCACGTTTTGCGAAATATTCGCCACAAACGAACAGCACAGTTTTCTTGAATGTGGGCGAGATATCTCGTCGATAATACTGAAGAGGTTAACCCGGGAGTGGTCATGCATTTATCGAACCTCTTTGTTTATCAACATACATTTTAGTCTTTCTTTTTTATTCAACAAAAATCAAAAAAGTCCAAGTGCGCCCTCTTGAGTTAAATACTTGAATATTTTTATCGTAAATTTTGAATTAAACTAGGATACTTTGAATTGTGTATTAACACAATCTAAAGCATTCTGTGATTTGAATTTTATAATACATTTCAAAACACTAACAGATTTGTAAGAACATAAATAGAAGAAAAGACGACATTTCATTTGTCTGCTGAAGTGTAAATATAGATTTGAAAGTCCGTTTCATAATCACCTATCAAAATGTTTCCAAGCTCTAAGGTTTCTTAAACATGTTAGAACAAGTAATAGAATTAAAGTAACAATAGCGTATCAGCGGTTTCGCACCTAACATTCAGTAGTTTACGAATAATGTTGACTCATCATTTCCAAGACGTAGTTTGTACATTAATTTAATAGTTTTATCTATATTAAAAACTTTTATTATAATATAAAATAAAAGAAGACAAAGTAATGTTATTTTGATGTTAATCTTAATTTGATATCTCAATTTATAGCAATTGAAATCGAACGACTAGAATCATGTGCTTTCTTATTTATATTTATATGCTGCTGCAGACATGTTAATGAATTACGTCATTACGTGCGATACAATGTATAGAAGGTTGGTACCCAACTGCGGTCAATTTTTAATCTAAAGATTATCACTACGATAATGAATTAATCCGTCAAACTACGGTGCGAAAATATCTATTAGCGATAAATTCAATAATGTCCGAACTGTGGTCACTGTTATTGTCATTATGATACTGTCTTGTCCTAACTGCAGTTAGGACAAAACGGTAACTTCGGTAAGATAAAATGTAATGCTTCATTCTCAAAATATGTTGAACTCACTGCCATTTGAACAGTAAAAGCCGAAAAGGCACGATGGAAATTAAAGTTTTAAAAGAAGATTGGGAGGTATATATTTTAATAAGGAAATCCTTTGGAAGAAATTCCTCTAATTTTATTATTTCACTCACAGTTCATCAAATTTCATCTTTAACTAATAGTATTTATACCTCTGACAAAGTTGCGTAAAATGATATTAATCTTACGGCACATAACTGATAAATCTCGAAAAACTGTACGAATGCTTTGTTGTTGTATTTGAGTGCAATCTTACAATAGAATTTATGAATGTAATTAAATTTACGGTTAAGCAATTTATGACTTCATTGTTACATAAATTGTCACATAAATTGTATAATAGTAAAATTTTCGTAAAAAAGGGTTATGAAATTTAGGAGGGATTTAAAAATAATAAAGGATTATTATTTTTGACTTAAAATTGCACAACAAATTATTGTAACTACACGAAAGATGTTTGTTGTACAAAAAATCTTCACTCTCAGAAAAACTCATTTCCAGCAAAATTTTTATTCATTTAAACCGTGATCATTAAGCGACAAATGCTTTTTTCTTTAATCAAAACGTTTGCAATTTATAAGTAAGATATGTAAATCTTTAGTCCAACTGATAAACGTTTGGTATCCAGAGGCAAAAATTTGGACGGAAGATTCTCGAGTTTTCCCGCCACATTCACGCAAAACATTTGTGGTGTATGACATTCGAAGCGAAACATCGCGCAATTCTCGCTTACGCAAAAATTTGTAAAAATCATCGGAATATACCGTTATCTGTTGCTAAAAAACACCAAGTAACAATGGCTTATAAAATGTTGCACAATAAGAATTCATTCTTAATAGCGTCTTATTCTAAATGTGAATATGTGTCAATTGGGTCTTTAAAAAATTACTATTTATTTAGTGAAAAAATTCCACTACGCTCTTTTAATTTAGTTACATGTATTAAAAGCGTCGATATTTATGGTCATACATACAAGCCAGGATGCTTTATTGTTCTAGAAACAGATGCCTTAGAATATTCATTTTTTGAATTCATATATATATTATTTGATAACTGTACATATTTTTTTGTTGGCAAAGAATGGAATACCATCGGTTTTAATCGCCATGTTCATGCTTACAATATCGAATCTTCTTTAAATTGGTACGTTGTGACCGATTCAAACTTATCACGTCATAAACCTACATACAAACACGTTTTTTCTGGAGATGGAAAACCATATGTAATGTGTTATGCATAAAAAAAATTGAATCACTTCATTAGTGTGCCAAATTCGTTATAAAAAAAATAAAAAAATTATAAATAACAAAAACTCTATAATTTATTATTTATATTCTGATAAACATTGTATTGTTAATTCATAAAAATAACTAAGCTTCACATTTAGATTATTTTTTTACACAAAAAAATATACGGTAAATTTAATTAAGAAATACCAGAACTTATTGATATATTTCTTTAATTCGGTATTTGATCAAAAAAGTTGTAATTTATATAACAAGAATCATATAAACAACCAAAATTTGTATAGTTAGCGAAAAAAAGGGAATTATAGAAATCTTAGTTATTTTCACGATTTCATTTTTTTTTTCTTATCTTTGTGAAACATAGGTAAAAAACTAACGAAACTAAGGAAAACTAACAAAACTAACGAATAAGAAAAAAGTATACCTCCGCAGTTTAGGAAATTTATTAGTAAAATTTACATTATTTTCCTTTTAGTGTATAATTTTCTAAGTAAAATTATTTAAAGTTTTACATTTTTTAAATGATTTTAAATTTAAAATCATTGAAATTTGTATAACCATTACATTCAAATACAATTAATTAGAATCAGTAACACAATTTAGTAGATTATAAATAAAAAATGAATATTGAAATATGCACTGACCTACTAAAACATTATACGTTATGAATTTCGAGGAGAAATGACCTGATTTTGAGTTCAAATTTCACAATCTTGACTCAAGATTATCTACATTGAAATTTCTTTCGTTTTGCTGTTAGATTTTACTTTCTTGATCAAATGTCATGATGTTTAAAAGCTAGCCGCAAGAGTTATGTCTTGACGTAAATGATTTTTTCTGAGAGTGCAGGTTTTGGCAAAACGAGCATGTACCACGGCTTCGGATTTGGCTGGATGTATTTTATATACTTTTTTTACGCCACACGTTGTGCAGGTACTGTAGCGGTACGTGCGATCGGTTAAATTTCTTCGCCCACATATTGGCCACACGTTCACCCACATGTATTCAGTAAAATTCTAACCTGCGGACATGGTGTGGCTCTGTGCCAAAAGCAATACGTCCGCCACATACCTGACATATGTTGCTTAACATATGGCTCTATGTGGCAGTGTTTCTGGCACACTGTGGCAAAGGGT